>CM053787.1:404201825-404499325 GCA_028749045.1 Cupressus sempervirens | reverse complement strand
CATTTTAGTTAGATGGTGAAGATATAGGAAAGGGTCATGCACTATGTTCAACTACTACTCCACATTCTTCTAGATGGTTACTAGATTCAAGTGCTTCACACGATATAATATCTTCTCAATATTTGTTCTCTTCTTTTGATTCTTCTCCCACTCCACACATTTTGATGGGGACCAACACTATTATGACTATATGCAAAGGTTATATTGAAATTTATGGTGGTACATTTCATGATGTACTTTTTTTTCTCATCTTTTTCCTTTAATATTCTCTCTATCTACTAGATTACACACAGTGGGATAGGGAAGATAGTTGAGTTTGCACAAGATTTAGTGCATGTCAGAGATAGTGAGATAGGAAATATTATTGTTATAGGGATTTTTCATCATGCTTCCCACCTATAGTCCTTATCACATTTTGGTCCATCATCTCCACTATTGGAGACTCACTCTCCTTCTTCATGAGAGTCTATTGAGGTGAAGTCAGGTCACTTGAACTTATGTGTTGTTCCCAAGACCAATATTGTGACTTCTACACCTCCACCTCCTATTCAAATTCCATCTATTACACATGATTACTCTTCAACATTTCCCACCCTTGTAGCTCTAGTCATCAATCCACCTAATATAGTTGTTGAGGATATATCAGAGGACATACATCTCCTCTTAGATGATAGGTTCAACACACCTATTATCCTACCTCCATTGGATATTCCATTTATGGATTCTCATGCATTCTCCTTTGAGAATTAGCTAGGACTTCTAGCTTCACCTTACATTAAGGGGTTTTACCCTCCTTTTTCTCTATCTTTGTTTCTTTCAGATTGGAGCCACATTGGAATGTTTATTGACACAAGAGTTCTTCCATTTTGGGGGGGGGCTATGGAGTCTCAACCTTCTATCATAGGGGGTTTTATTGTACTTATGGTCTTGAGAGAGTCTCTTGAGATATTTAATTTATGCATCCTTTTCTATCTCTTTTTGGAGTAGCTATTTTCCCATTGGGTTTTCTCTATTTCTCCATTTGATAGAGATTTGGTTGTGATTGGGTACCTCATCAGGCCTTGTTGGTGAGACCCAACTTTACTTTCACCATTGTAGTTTCCTTTCTTTTTCTGCATTTTTTGTAGCTACATTATTACTCATCTTAAGGTAGGGTGTTAGAGTAAAAGGTTAATTTAATTTAATTTATTAAATTACCTTTAGTCCTTAAGATTTTACTTTATGCACTTTGCATTTCCATTTAATAATTAATTAGTAATTATTAAATGTCATTTACCTCTTAAGGTTTCCCTTTTAGGTTTTTGATCTCCTTCTATAAGGATTAATCTATTGTAATTATCTCTCATCTTTTTAGTCTGATAATATAGTTCTCATATTTTTAGAGAAAAATCCTTGCCTCTTCTTTGTTTTTTCTTCTCTATGATAGGTTCTTGCATGTAGGTGTTGTTCAAGTTTTGTGGATTTGTATTGCATGTTGCTCAAATCCTTCACATCCGTTCCCCTTCAAGTATCAAAGAATTCAAGCATTCAATTCATCAAAGAGATCCATTGATAGCTATTGAAGGAATCAATCTCTTTGGAGCCCTCTTGTTGAAGATTCTAACATCCACATTCATTCAAGCTTCTTTCTATTCAAAGATCTATTCAAGATTGGTGTTGAATATCTAATGCAATTGATTTGAGACATCCTACACTCAATTCTACATTTATTTGGAGCATCCATACTTGTGGATTCAAGGATTTAGATCCTCTACAAGGGTTTCAACATAAGCAAGGTGAATAGTTCAATTTACTTTGTTGATCTATATTGCAATTTAAATTCTATTTTTAAAGGTTAATTCCAAACTAAGGTTTGACCAAGGCAAACCCCTTATCCAACAACAAAACCCTTTTTCTTGTAGGAGCAGGTGTGAAATAGTGAACATTAGTGCAGATTTGAGTACCCTTTTTGGAAAACTTTTAGGATTTGCAAATAGAATTTCTATTAGAGTAGTGCAGGTCAAGGTTAGAAATAAATGGGTAAGATCTTACCCCTGCTTTGGGTCAAGGTCAACCTTCTTTAGAAAGAAAAAAGGTTTATGGGTTTTCACTATCTTTGAATTTCTATTCTATATCTGGTTGTACAATTTCCCAAGACTATACATAGACATCAAAAAACAACATTTTCCAAATTTACCCTACTTTAAGGTTAGTATTTTTTTCAATTCAATTAAGATATCAATACATACTTTTCATAACAAAGTATAAGGTTTTCTTCTCTATTCATATTCTCCATAGATTGATTCTTTTGTACATTAGCCTTTTTTGTTAATCAATTTGGATCTCTCCTTTGGGAATTTGGATTTAGAGGTAGATCTTATATCCCTTTCATTCCTCTACATTTTAGATGAACAATGATTGTTCATCTTACAATATTCTTCATACAACAACAAATATCTTATAGCTTCTTGGCCAAATCATATCAAGATCAGCATTATGGTGTGAATCCATGAGAGGGAAATATCAAATAAGGAATACCTTTAGACCTTCCCAAACTCAACACAACAAGATCATATAATCATTGGGGTAATTCACTCTGAAAATATACACAGTTTGTTGTCCAATCAGTGAGCAATGAGATCTTGACAATAAGCCAATGATGCTAGGTATAACATTAACATTAGTTCTAGACTTCATTAAACTATATATAAATCTTAAGAACCACCACATCCACAAGGTAAGGGAGAAAGTACCAAAATTGCACTCAAATACAAGTGCCTAGTTTGATTTCACCATAACAAAAAGTTGATTAACTTATTCAAAAACCACACCACACCCTTCTACTCCTCTTCATTAAAATGGATTTCATAATACATGCAATATAAAATGACCTTTGAACTTCCTATATACTCCTATCCAAGTATACAAGCTTGATGACCCGTCACATTCCAAATTTGTCATTTTGCAAGAAAATGTTGCCAGCAACATTTTTGACGACTTTGGAATATTTTACAACTTTTTGCATTTTTGATATTTCAACAAAATAGGTCAAAAGGCTTAAACTAATAATTTTAACATTACATTTTAATCCATCTATGGCCTTGCATAGAATTTTACACCTTTAGGGTCTTTGACTCATGTTGACCAACATTGACTGAATCATAACTTTGGTCTAGATGACCTTAAGCGAACACAAAATTACATGAAATTGAAATAACAATTTTAGTAATCCTATCATGACTTAAAATATACTAAAATGTGTTTGCCATATGGTTAGTTAGATGTCTTGATAGTTTTCATTTATGGCAACATATCCTAAGTATTTCATTTATACATTTAAAGTTAGAAAATTGTCTAAGTGTTAGACAGATTGCAGCAACACATGGACATATATGATGTGTATAGATGACACAGTTCAAATTAGCATATGCATAGTTGAGGATAGCTTTATGACAATGCATGATGATGTGGTTAAGTGCACATATGTGTATAGACAATATAGTGCAAGTTATAGTTGAAATACCAGTACGAGAATGTGACAGAGTAGAACAAAGCATAGTAGAGAATTGAGTTGTATGACTTAAGGAATTATTTTGGTAATAAAATAATTACTAAGTCATGATGATACGACTTTGTGGATATTAATCCATAAGCTATTTTATATTATATCATGCATGTGAAGACATGAAGGCTGACTGAGTAGATAATTATTAATTTGTGAAGTATAAGTAGAGATTTTATCTTGTGCAAAGAATGTGAAGTTTATGTGATGACATATGAGATTTGAACTATTGTACGGACAACTTGAAAGATATACAAGCCTTATGTGATGCGATTTCTAATGTATGGTCAATAAAAGTGCAAATTACAATAATGAGAAAGTATTGTATGTATATCCACTCATGTGAATAACTTCATTGTATAATTGCATGTTAGGGAAGTGGGCTCTTCTTGCATACATTGTATTTGATCTACCAACTCCTAACAAGGTTGAAGAAACTCCTAATAGGGTTGAGGCTTCTAACAAGGGCTAGTCCTCTAACAAGGACTTGAGACACTATATGTACTTCATAAACTCCTAGCAAGGTCAATATTCTTAACAAGATCCTTTTGTTTAGTGAATCATCTTGTGGGTATCATCCCCACCAGGGTTTTCCCTTGGCTAGGGTTTCCATAGTTAAAAAATAATGGTGTTACCAGTTCTCTATGTGTATGGTTATATTTACTATTCAAAATTGTTGGTTTACTTCCTTATACAAGTTATAAAGTAATTACCAATATTTAGTTGTGGGCAAAAGTTTGTAGAATACTGATTCAACCCCCTCTTAGTATTACGTATTTCTAAAAATTGGTATAAGAGCACAGTTACTCTAAAGAAGCTTAATAGATTGAGTAGGATCCCTATGGATATGGAACAATTAAAAAGAAACATTGAAGAAGCTCTTAAATAGATTGATCTTCTTACAAAAGAAAGAGATAACCTGAAAGATAGGTATGAAGATGCAAAAGTTTACATTGGCAAATTGAAAGACAAGATCAATGATTTAAAATATGGTAATGAATTAAATGTTTATACTAGTGACAATGATGAAGTACAAAATCTCAAGAAAGAAAATGAGACTTGAAACATGAGCTAAAAATTATGGAACTTAAGTTGAGTCTTAAGAAAGATGGTAGTAAGAGTGAACCTGATCTGAAATTTGAGAATGCAAACTTTAGATCCTAGTTGAGTCAAATAACATCTAAATTATACTCTATTAAGATTGAACATGTAGAATTAGAAAAGTACAATGTCATTGTGAAAGGAGAATTGACACAAGCTAAGCAATAGTTAGAGAAATTTTATTCCAGTAGTGAGAAGATTGATGAGCATATATTTCACCAGAGACCTTCTTATGATAAGATAGGACTTGGATATCTTATTGGAGAGAAATCAACCAAGAAAGTTGACATTAGAAGAGAACTAGATCTAGTTGTTGAATTACCTAAAGAATCTGATTTGAGTAAGGTAGAATCAAGCACAACTACTAAAGTATCAAAAGAGATTGAATTAGTTTATCTATCAGTGAATCTTGATGAAACTAAGGAAACATAGCAAGTTGATAAACCTAAGCAAGATGAACCACTCAAGAAAGTGAGATATGAATTTAGAGGTAGATGTTTCATATGTAATGAAGTTGGTTATATGAATAGAAATTTCATCGGTAATTCTTCCAAACTTATTACTAATTTATATTGTTATAAGTGTCATGGTCATGGAAATAAAGTAGTAGATTTTAAGAAACCTAAGTTTGATGGTAATAATGCAAATAGTAGAATGTTTAGGAACACTAACCTTGTAGGTAATAAAAGAGGGAGATTACAAAGAATATATAATGATGGAGGAAGATCCAATGGAGAAAAGAAATAATTTGTGTGTTACAAGTGTAACAATCCTGGACACATTGTAAGGAACTGTAGAGCACTGGATAATCAAAATGGAACCAATAAGAGAAGGAATGCACCTATATATCAGTCATGTAATAAATTTGGACATAGAACAAGATATTGAAGAATGGACAAAAGGAACTTCAACAAGAATCCCAATCATAGAAGAAACAACGACATGAATGACAAGAAGAATGATAACAACAATGATAATAGTCAGAAGGAAGCAATCAAGGAACATGTTGATGAATTCAAGGAAGCATTTAAGAAAGCTAAGGATCCAGAAAGTTCTTGTACAATTTTGGAGGAACAATATTTTGATGCACCTAATGAGAAATTGAAAACAATAATTGTTTGTGACTCATCCTATCTGAATTGAGCAGTTATAGTAGAGACAAAGCATCAATTGGTCAGAACTAATGTTAGAGAAAGGATTAGAAGTTGTATAGTTAATAAAAGGTAGAAGACATAGAAAGGGAGCTATGGTCATGTGTGCAAGCAAAGATATGATCTCGGGAAGATATGAGAAAGAAAACAAGGTTACTGATAAATAGAGACAATTTCCAAATATGTGGTAGATACACATTTAATGCGAAGTGTGATTTGAAATGATTTAAGGATCGCAAGCAAGATTGTGAGTACAATTTGATCATGCAAAGAGTCTAGAGTAAATTGAAGAGTGATTTGATGACAATTTTGAGTTTGAAAAGAAGTTCTTGAAGCACAAAGTTGAAAAATCCCTAAACATGACTTTTAAGGTATTTTATAGAGCTCAAATTAAACTTTCAGTGCATACAGTTAGAGATACAATGGCTAGATAGTCAATTTATGATGTTAGTGAAAGGCCAAGATATGTATTCAAGAAATATCCATTTTTTTCTCTTGTGGATGATCCATCAGGCATATTTTTGCAAGTCTCATAGAATTTTCTTCATGTAGAGGATATTAGAAGTTATATCCACTACAAGATTTAGAGTATAGGTGATGAGGATATACATAAGGACTTAGGAATCATGTGTAATAATGACCTAACTTTGAAGTTTGAGTATACACACCTAAATGAGTTGAACCTAGTGAAGTATATGTTTTATATTGAGTTAGATAATCATGATTGGACTTGAATAATTCTAAATAGGGTTCATGATGAAATAGTTTGGTTAGGAGATGCACATATCATAATTGATAATAACCTAATTCACAAGGCCACATGACTAAGCAATAAGGGATGCAACCCTATAAATGAAAAGAATGTAAAAAATATGGTTGAAACAAACCTAAATACTAAATTTGATGGAAGAAACATGAAGGCTGATAGAATTCAGGAAAAGGAGTAAAGTTATTGAGTAAGATCTTAGGATACAAGTTTTAGAGGGCCTCTTTGGAAAAAAAACATTTTTTGACAATGCCCTACTTCTTAAAAGAGCATCCAAACATATAAATACTATGAGTGACCAATATAAAAGGGTTCTAAAGGATAACCCAAAGTACAAGCATCCTCCTACGATTCCATTGATGGAGTAGAATGAAATAATAGAATATACAAAAGAGAAAAGGCTACAGGGTAAAGGAATTGAACCAGAAGAGGGAAAAAGAAGGTATGTCATGATAGTATTAAGTAGAATGTAATCATGCACTAATTAGTAATCTTTGTAAATATATAATCTTGGTAGTTAAAAATTTGTCTTCCTTGGATTTGGTTTATACCTTGATTCTTAATGCATCTAGTATGTTGGAAAACAAAATAGTTAACAACAGAATGGGTCAATGTAGTAATCTATCAAAGACCCTTGAATTGAAAGGTACAACTCCCTTGTATTGCAAAGATTTGCAAAGAATTTTTTTTAGTAGATCAACTAATTTGGGGGTATGGTCTTAACCAGAGAGAAGAGGTATCACCAAATTGTCCAACACTTTAAGCAATCTAGGCCAATTTTAGATTATAACTCACAATTTCCACATATATGAATGTATTTAAGTCATTGTTAAGCTCATCTAACACCTACAATGAAATCTATTCTATCTTATGAATTCAAGATGCAACAATTCACAAATATCTACCAAGGCAAACTACATAAGAAGAGAAAGTATGATCAACCAGACAACACTAGATTGCCCCAATTACTGAGATTTGACAATACTCAAATTGTTTCCTATTTAGTCCCTTTCATTCACCAAATCCCAAACTTCTCACATAGAAATAAAATGCAAAAGAACTACTTGCACAAAATAGAGAAATTGAGATAATGTTGTAAATAAGGAAAGTAAAGCTTACAACCACTAAAAAGAGAGAAAGTAAAAACAATTTTTTTACAATCTCACAACTTTCATTCACATCACATTTCATTCCAAGCACGATACAAGACTTAAATGAATAAAAAAATAAAAAATTCAAACACAGAGTCTCACAAAGTAGTCCCAATTATACAGGTTTTCCCACACAATAATTTTTTCGATCTTATTTACTCTTCAAAAAGTTACATTTATAGGCCTTCTTAGAAATAGCCAGTTACATTTGATGATTACATTTTAGAGAATCTCTAAATAGATGAATGCTAAAAATAGGATTGACTAAGTCAACATCCTTTACAAAACCCAAGCCTATGAGAAGAATGTCAAATATGGCTACAATATCAAATGAAAGAGAGAGAAAGGGGAAACACTTGTCATATTCCAGAGAGGATATATGTAATGCTTTTGATAGAGCATTAGTTCTTCTTTGGAGTTATGGATTTAGCTTTGTAGTCCTTCATTGCTTCAATTACATTCTTTAGCTCCATGACACTTGGGAGTTTGCTAGATTAGAAGTTTCCATCCAATAATCATGCATTTCTATCAGTTCTTCCACTTTGGAAATCTTTGATTGGAGCTTCTTTGCTGCATGCTATAGGACACAGTACACTGTTGTGAGTTCTAGAAGCTTTTCCACTTGGAAGTTTGCTGGATTAGAAGTTTCTTCAATGAATCCTAGAAACATAATCTTCATTTGCTCAACATCCACTACTTGATGGTTATTACTGCCACAAGATTCAGTATGCAAGACCTTTAAATATTCAAATATTTTATCCATTTCCTTTTTCATTAAATTATAGATACATTTTAATTCATTCTCAGACTTCATTGAACTCTCATATTTGAATATCAAAGACCACTTCCAATGAAGCAATGACTCTTGGTTAGATTTAAGTATCTGATGTCGATCACCTCTTGTAACAAAGCCAATTTCTCTATTAAGCTTTTTGATTCCTTCTTCATTGCGTCTCGATGCTTTGACACTACTTCTCTCAATTTATCTATTCTAACAATAGTTTTCCAAAGTTCTCAATGAGGGGAGGACCTTGGGCCTTGAGTTCATCTATCTAGACAACCAATTTGACCAAATTGCCTCTCTTGTTGTAGCTTAAGCAATAGGTACATGTTCTCCAAGTGCAACTCTAATGTAATCCATCAATTCTCTATTTGAGGCCTTCAGTACCTCTTTCTTAGACCTTAACTCCTCCAACTTATCTTCTATCTTTATATTAGTTGATTACCATATATTGACCATAGAGTCATGCAATGGAATTCCCAAGTCAATAATTTTGATCTGAAAATCATTTGCAGTTAATTTGTGAAACCTTCCCTCTTTCAAGGGTTATGCAATCTCTATAAGAAAATGTCCAAAAGTTAAGTCTATTGCCAATGCTGTAATGGTCTTCTATTTTATTTCTTTATTCGACATGGGCTGGGACCGAGTTTCTTGCAAGATGAGGTCTTTAGATGAAGCACTCTCCTCGCAAATCCTCTTCTTTCTATTAATGGTCTCTTCCAACCAATATTTGGTTGAAAGGACATTGAGCACTGACTGTATGGTTGTAGGGTCAAAGAGCTTCCTTGTCACTAGAGGTGTCACCTTTCTCCAATCAAATGGAAAGGTAGTTTCTTTAGTAACTAAAAGGGCTAGATTTTTACCTTGTTGAGATGCATCTTTCTCCTAGCCATCCAAAGGATCGTTTTCACCATCTAGGTTGATGATAGGAATAGAGGAGGAGTCTTTGACTACTGATTTCTCCTTCTCTTGATCTTTATCTTTCTCTACCTCCTTATCTCCCACTTTTATGGTGTTTGGTAGAGATCCTCCTCCATAGGTTGAAAGAACTTGTATATTCTTTTTAGGAGGTTTTTCTCCTCCCCCACCAATAGATTGAGATAGTGCAGTTGATGTTGATGTGGTAGAAGTGGTAGAAGTGGTGGCTAGTGATGATTGAATAGTTCTAGATGCTACTCCATTGGCAGAACTAGTGACTCCAGTTCTCTTCATCCTTTCTCAGGTCCATTCTACCCACTTATCTATCCTCTTGATGATTCCATATATTAATTTCCATTGTATCAATGATAGGATCATTAGGTGGAATTGACACTAGAGGAATGTCCTTGATTTGTTTATAAGTCAAGGGATGCATATAAGAACCATCATCTACAATATCACTAATATTTTTTTTTATCATTATATAACTTGATTTAATCAATAGTTAGCCTAGACCAGTACCTCTCTTTGGTTTGGTACTCATTATAACATTTGGCCCAATAATCCTAGATATCTGGAACATGTCTATAAGCATATCCTTTCTTTAGATGATCTTTAAGAAAACTAATAGGATCATATTGGGGCCTTAGAACCTCATAGTCAATCAATTTGACCTTGTTCTTTGTTAGCCATTTTTGCCTCTCTTGCTAAAATCTAAACCTTAAATGGCAAACATGTACAATGGTTAATTAATTATCTAAAATTTGAAATTTCCATATAGGTCCAAACACATCATGCTTTAACCCTTATTTTCCTAGGTCTAACCTTAGCCTTTCATGATTTTCATAATATATCTTATAAAATATTTAGGTTGTGACCGTGTAATTTCTCTTTCATTTCCCAATTGCGAGTTGTTGACACTTAACACTCAGGTAAGATGTGAAGGGGTGAAAATAGCTAAATCTACAATTAGCATACCTTTGCAACATTTCATGCTAGCTTATGATTCCTAGTTGCAATGGTGCAAAGTCAACTCTAGTAGATATATTTCATGTGGATCGCAAGGTCGTTGGTGGTTAAGCTTAACTCAAGATTAAGGTAGCGACATAGTGATTCCCTTTGTCGCTCGTTTGTAGGGTTAAGGCACCTGAGTTAATGATAAGTTATGACTGAGTGATCATAGTTTGATGTTGGCTTCATTGAATGGTCACATGAGTTTGAGGCTAACCCCAATTTAGAGTTACGAAGTGGCGAAGCATTACATTTTGCATTGTCACTCAAGTTAGTGGCTAATCATGGGTTAGGGTCCCAGAGTTATGGCATGATGCCATATGGATGAACTTTGGTGATGTGACAATATTGGATTGGTTAGAAGTACTAATGAGCATGGTAAACTATGGTTCTTCCTTGATCGTTCGATCTTCCAATATCAACACATATTGCTATGTCGCTATGGAGAAATGTATGATGAAAATATATAGCAAGATAGCGATGATGCAACACATGTCTCAACGGTCCCAAGTGGTGAGTAAGAAATGGTGGTAAAGTTCATTTTTGTAAGGTCATAGGAATTTCATGTTACATCAATTTTAGGTTATGAGTGCATGACCAAAACATTCGTTGAGTTGTAATAGTTAGTGAAAAATGTTAAGGACAAGTTGCAAAGCAGCGATACTAGTTAGTTTGAGTTCATAGTTTCTCAAGGTAAGACAATTAGCTAAGATAAAATGTGGTGAAGTTGTGACCAGGGTAAGGTCAATAGATCAACATAAAGTTAGAATAGTGGTCAGGTGGTAGAATGATAAACTATGATTGGTCCACGTGATGAAGCCTGAGGATTGACTCTAGTTGACTAATGACATGGCTAACTTGGCATGTGGATAGCAAGAAAGAAATAACTCTTAAATGGAAAATTTGATATTCTTGATCATCCACAACCACTTTTTGACATTCTCCATGCTTAATAAATGTAAAGGGACACTCCATCATGGATTGGTTATCCATCTACCCAATTAGAACGATAATGGCCACCATTTCTATCTTCTCAAGGTTATGTTTGGTGAATATATGTTTTTCCTACAACTAGATGTGTACCATGATTAGATCTTTTCCATTTTTGTAGTGATTGTTCTTTGTAACCTTAAATGAAGTTGTTGTGCTTTGCCTTAGGGTAGAAACTATCTTAGTTATGCTTGTACTATAAAATAAATTTTTGTAACCCTTCTTAGGGTTAGTCATTTTTTCTCTGATTCTATAGTAGTAAGCATTCTATGCTCTGTTATTGTAATTTCCTTTTGTCAATGAGTAAATGTAATCCTTTTCTTTACATTATTCTCCTATCAATATTAGTGCAAAATCTTCTTGCCTTTATTGGTGTTTTGTTTTCATTCTTCAATTTCCATTTTTGTAGTGATTGTTCTTTGTAACCTTAAATGAAGTTGTTGTGCTTTGCCTTAGGGTAGAAACTATCTTAGTTATGCTTGTACTATAAAATAAATTTTTGTAACCCTTCTTAGAGTTAGTCATTTTTTCTCTGATTCTATAGTAGTAAGCATTCTATGCTCTGTTATTGTAATTTCCTTTTGTCAATGAGTAAATGTAATCCTTTTCTTTACATTATTCTCCTATCAATATTAGTGCAAAATCTTCTTGCCTTTATTGGTGTTTTGTTTTCATTCTTCAATTTGCATAACAATATCTACTCTTTCCTTTGAATGTTATAGAGTGAATTTCCTTCCTTGTGGCATTTCATTTGGCTCCTGATCTATATGTAACTGTTGGATTAAGAAAAAGGTTGAATCAGTGCATTTTGGGGTTATATTGATGAATAGAGCGTTGTTAGGCAGAGATATGACTAAACAAACTATTTTGGTTTATCACCCCTTTTAGATTAGATTAGATAGTTTTCTTTCATGCATTCCTTCCCCCTTTTCCTCTCAAAGAGTAGTTAGGTGCACCCTAATAGTAAGGAAGCTAACCTTCTCTGAAGACTTAATCTCATAGTTTAAGTCCCACAACTTGGAGATTGTTTCCATGTTTCACAATGTTTCCATTAGGTAGAAACTTTAGACAAGGGTGCAAACTTTTGTGACAACAATTTTTGGCACACCTAGTGGAACTATCATTTGAAGCATTCTAAGTTCACTAGTGTTAAGAAGACAAGAACTTCAAATACATGTCGAGGAGATAGTTCTTCTCTTAGTATTTTCAGGTCTTCAAGAAGTTCATTTTCAAGTACTTGGCAACTCCAACTCTATATTCTAGTTTCTAGACCAAAGTATCTATGGTCCATGCCCAAAGCTCATACAAGAGCATTTTCTAGAGTTAATTTTCAATACACTAAGCTCTCATTTTCAAACCCTAGAAGAGAGAGAAGTAGATTATCTCTATCACCAATTAGGAGTGTAATAGTAATAAATACACCTACAAGATCTCTTTCCATTCCTCCTACTGATAGATCATTACCTAGGTTGCCATCTTTTAATCTAAATAGATCATTGTTCCATATGGAATAGCCTAGAACACATGCATTTGCCACATTTAATGGTATGTGTCCTCTTCTATTGGATCAAAGACAAGATATTCCAATATCAACTCACAAAAGTATACCTAATTTCACTGGTGAAACTTCCATCTCTCCTATAGAACATATTCAATAAATTTCAAATGTTTGCAATATACATGGTATTACAGAAGATGTTGTTGTTGTCAGGATTATAGCTTCATCCTCAAAGGGAAAAACATTACAATGGTATAGAGGTTTTCCTCATAACTCTGTTATGGATTGGGATGGGTTAGGAGAAAAACTTTGCAAACACTTTGGAGATAAAAGAGATCATTTATCACTTTTGGAGTAGCTGACAACTATCAAGAGAGCCCCCCATGAATATATGACTAATTTTACTTATAGATTTCAAAAGACATGGGATATAATACCTACTACAGTAAAGCCTTCCCTTGGTAATGCTTTCTTACATTACCTCAGAGCCTTTAATAGTGACATAGCTACCATAGTGCAAACTATGAAAAGGGACACTTTACCAGATGCTTATGAGATTTCCATAAAGGCAATAAATGTCTTAATAAAAGGAGGGAAGCTAGCTCCAAGGCCTCCAATGCCTTTCTTTCTTGGTATGCCTAATCATCAAGGGTAAAAGCACAAACCTGTGTCACCTTTTATAAAAGAGAAGTGATATCAGAATTTAAAGTCTTCAAATTTAATGACATAAAAGTGGCATTTGTGCTTAGAATTTGAAGATGAGGTAAACTAATGAAATGTGTAAAATTGGATGAAGTTTATGTCTGTAATTTTTTTGAAAAAAATTGAGGGAAAATTTTATCTATTTTTCATTTTTTAAAGTCTATTTTAATTTTTTTTTTAAATGCTAAAAATATAGAGTTTTTTTCCTGTCAAACAAATATATGAAAATGTTCATATTTTGGTCTGAATTTTAGAATATGTTAGAGTCAACATGTATACCTAGTGCACCAAAAAAGAAAAAATGAAATTCAGCTAATATTTTATAAGTTATAATTGGTCAAAGTCAAAGTTATCAGAAATTGACAATTTTTTTCTCCCGTCAAACTTTTTCTATCAAACCTAGATATTTTTTAAAACAAATTACATATTCTTGAAGAAGACTCTCTCCTCTAGTGCAGCATTAAAAAATAATAATTTTTGAACATGATTTACTATTTTTTTCTTATTTTTGAATAGACATCTTCTTGAATCTTAAAATACCTACTTGTACTATTTTCAAATTATAACATATTATCTATAATCAAAATTTTAAAAAAATTACATAATCATAATCTTGACTTCGAGACCTACAAAACTATATTTTTAGTTTTAAAAAACACTTTAATTTAGTAAGTCAAATTGGCCTTCAAAGTGAGAAGTTTGCAGAAGTTCTTATTTTTCCTTGTGTGGTTGCCACCTAGGATGCCACATAGGTAGTTCCGGCTGAAAGGGTTTTGGCCGTAACTGTTTCGGCCATAACCCCCCAGTGTATAAAATTATCATCAATCACTTTTTGGCTATTTTTATGATATTTTGAGTGATTTGAAACATGGGGGTTACGGCCGGAACCGTTTCGGCCGAATGTGTTTCGGCTGTAACTATGCATGCCACGTCGACGAGGAAACTTGTCATGTATGTACGGCCAAAACTTGTTCGGCCATAACCGTTATGGACAAAACTATTTTGGCCGTAACCCCTCCAAATGTCACAAATGGTGACATAGGTTTGTGCTTTCACCCTCAACTTGTAATAGCCCCTATCCCTACAACATCTACAAGTTAGCCCCTTGCTATTGTCCCTTCAACCTCCACATCTTCAAATGGAATAGGTTAAATTAAAGATATGATGTAGTCCATGATGCAAAATATAGACAAGAAGTTGTAGGGTTAGGAGAGGAAGCTAGAAGATAGTTTCTCAAGGATACAAAAGATGAGTAACAAGGTGGTGACCCTAGAAAGGAAACAAGATAAAAAAAATAAGCCTCCCCAACTTCAGCATCAAGGTCCCATACATAATAGGCCTCCAAATCAAAGCCAAAGTCATGTTCCATATAATCAAAATAGGCCTTTTGGCAATACCCCTGCTGCAATATAAACCCAAACAGGGCTCTAGTTGCTCAAAATAATCTTGCTCAAGATCAAGACTTTTTCCCTTCTTGTAACTATTCCTATGGATATTATATGTGCTAGAAGGAAGAATCTTACTTAGCATTGACTACACAAGAGCAAGTAGTAGGGCAGCAATATAATTTTAGCCAACCTATTGAGGCTTCTCATTTACAACAACAGGGTGATTGTTCTTTCATGAAACATCAACCATAGTAACATTGTCATGCCAATCATGATGTTATAGCCCATAAAACCATAAGTAAAAGGAGAGTTGTTGAATATACTACATCTCCCTCTCCTAACCAAGCGTTAACTTTAGATGTTATTCCTCATGTGCCATTGATGAATGCACAATCCAATATTTCCCCTCAATAGAGGCAAGATACGAGCAACATGAAGTCTATTGAACCTCAGACTTCTCAAATTCAACCACCTATTCATGCTACTCCCAAAGAATCAATCAAAGTAGCTAATACTCCTTTCAATGTGATAGATCAAATGAAAAAGGCTGATGTCAATATCTCTATATGGGATGTTCTTGCTACTATACCATAACAAAAGAAGCTACTGTAGCAAGAGTTAGATAGTATAGAGGTGAAAGATCAGCCACCTAGAGAGGAGAGTGCAACCATCTTGATGCAGTCAATAAAAGGAGGAGAAGAAAGTAAGAAAATTAGGCCTCCTCCCTTTTATGTTTTCTTGATCATAGGACATAAACTAGTCCATAATTGCATGATTAATTTTTGGGCTAGTAGTTCTATAATACCTAGAAGTGTAGCTAATCCCCTTGGCATCAAATATGAGCCCATAGTTAGGGATGTGCCCCAATTATTTGGTAGCTCTATCTAGACTATAGGAGCCTTAAAAAATGTAGAGATGACATTGTATGCTTTCTCTAGTTGTACTGATACACAAGATATATATCAGTAGTTGAAGTTAAACCACATTTTTCAATCTATCTTTCTAGAGACCTTACTACACAAATAGGAAACTATATTTCATTTGATTGGTCTTACACATTTTTTAGAACAAGGTATGGAACTAGAACTTCCATAAGAGCAAAGCCTTTAGCCCTTAATCATATAGAGACCTATATTCCAAGTCCCATAAACATGAATTGTACTATTTTTGAAGAAGAGGATGGAGACATAGCACATGAGCCTACTACTTCCTTAGTAGAGGTACTTGATAGTCTTTTGGATTAGTGGGCCATTGCTTATCAATTTGACCCAATAAAAGAAGCCCTAGAGATAGGCCTTGGTACATATTGTATATTAGAAAAAGATGCCCCTATTCCTAGTCTCATGAAGACAGAAGAAGATATTGATGGATTATGGAGCATGTTTTTTAAAGGATCAATGAATAAGAATGGTTTAGGGGCTGGTGTCATGCTCATTTCCCCTAAATTGGAGAAGTACTATTTCTCTTATAGGCTCCAATTTGATTTCACCAATAATGTAGCAGAGTATGAAGCTCCGATCCAAGGTCTCTAGCTTGCACAAAGGAAGGGAATCAAGGCTTGAAAGGTATTTGGGGATAGTGAGTTGGTTGTTAATCAAGTAAGAAGCCAAACTATTACCAAGAACAACCTCCTCAAAGAATACAAGCACAAAGTGTGGGATTTTCTTGAAAGTTTTCAACCATTCAACATTTAGAGTGTTCCTAGGAGAGAAAATAAACATGTTGAGAGACTTGCAACAATTGGTGCTTCTTATGATGTACTAAATCATGTTAAGGATAATGAGGAGCAACATATCAAAGTGATTATAAGACCTACAATCCCATATAGCAATACCAATTGGAAAGTCTTTGACTCTGATGTGTAGATTGTCAACTTTATGCAAAATGAGGTAGAATTCTTTGAGAAGAATTAATATAGGTTGCAAGGCTAGTATGGTGATCAAATCATGAACCTCAGTTCAAACAAGTTACCCAAAGGGCTAATACACTTTGGAGAGTATCTTCAAGATTAATGATCAGGCAAGGAGAAGAGGTTTGAATCTAGTTTCCAACAAAGGTGATCACATACCACTTGCAATTGCTAATGGAAAGACTCTTAGTTTGGAAAAGGTATGCTCTAAAATTGAACAAGAAAATTTTGTTTCACCTATGTCAAGAATTTAATGATGTATTGTATGGAAATATGATGATTTAAAGGGTTTTGACCCAATTTTGTTTCAGCATACCATAGATTTAAATGATAATGCCAAAATGTGTTAGACAATTATAGAGACTAGTCAACCCTAAGATTGAACCATTAATGAAAAGGGAGTTATCCAAGCTGATAGAGGCTAACATTATTTTTCCAATCAAGCATTCTTCTTGGGTAGCCAACCTTGTTCCTATTAGGAAGAAGAATGGGGAAATTAGATTGTGTGTAGATTTTAGAGACCTTAATAGGGCTTCTCTTAAAGATCACCATCCTCTTCATTCCATGGAACAAATCCTTTCCAAATTTAGTGGTTCAAAGAGATTTTCTTTCCTAGATGGGTTAAATTCTAGTTATAATCAAGTGTTAGTCCAAGAGTTTGATAGATACAAGACTTCTTTCACTACTAGATGGGGTACCTATGCCCATAGCAAGATGCCTTTTGGACCAACTAATGTAGGTACTACTTTTCAAAAGGCAACAAAGATGACCTTCAAGAATATGATTGAAAAGCTTGTTCTAGTTTACCTTGATGATATCACCATCTAGTCCAAGAATGTGGTAGATTATTTTGGTCATCTAAGGTAGGTGTTCATCAAATGCAGGGAGTATGGTGTATCCTAAATCCAAGCAAGTGTGTGTTTTCCACTTATCAAAGGAAATTGCTTGGACATATCATGTCCAAAGATGGTTTGACTATTGATCCAGAAAGAAAAAAGAAAATCCTTGATCTCCCACTTCCTACTTTTAAGAAAGGGCTGCAAAGCTTCCTTGGTAGAATCAAATTTGTGAGAAGATTTATCCCTAATCTTTCTACCAGAGTTAAACCCCTTACAACTATGTTAAAAAAGAATATGATCTTCACCTAGAGAAAGGAAGGGAGAGCTAGTTTTGAAGAGATTAAGGTAGAAATAGCATCATCTCCTACCCTTATCAGTCTCAATTTTGATAAGGATTTCATTCTCTATACCATTGGAGGTGAGTCAAGCATCTTAGCCATTTTGACTCAATTAAATGATGCAAATGAAGAAAAACCTATAACATTTTTTAGTGAAGGGCTAAGGACTATGGAGATAAGTAAAATTATGTAGAAAAACTAGTCCTCTTTTTCAAAAGGGCTTTAAAAAAGTTCAGACATCTTTTGTCACATAGCAAGATCCAAATCTTAGTTCCTGATGCAAGTGTGAAGGACTTTCTTTTAAATAAGGATGTCAATAAGAAGAGGGCTAGATGGACCACCAAAGTCATGGAGTATGACATAGATATCAAGATCACCAAACTTGTAATAGGTAAGGACTATGTGAACAGATGATTTCATCCTAGGAGCCAACTGAGGAGGCTTCTCTAGTTATAGAAAATGAAGAATCAATAGGGGATAGAAATTTGAATGATTGGATACATGAAATGATAACCTTCTTGTTGGGAGGAAGATATCCATAAGGGTTAAGTAGGTCCAAAATAAGGCAATATAGATTGCATTATATCCCTTTTGTCCTAGTGGATGAGATTCTTTTTAGGAAAGACCTAAATGGAGCATTATTAAGATGTATCAACATTGATCAAACTAATAGGATTATTAAATAATTTCATGATGGTCCTGATGGTGGCCATTTCTCAGCTGGAACAACAACCATGAAGATCATGAGAGCTGGTTGTTATTCACCAACTCTATTCCATGATTGTTATAGGTATATAAAAAAATGTGAGAAGTGTGCCTTCTTTTTAGGTAAATAGGGATTAGTAGCTCTTCCTCTCCATCCTATTCAAGTTGATCAACCATTTGCTCAATGGAGCTAGATTTTATTGGTCCAATCAATCCGCCTTCTAACTCTAGCCACAAGTGGATCTTAGCTAAAATATATTATTTTACAATATGGATAGAGGTAGTAGCCTTGAAGGATGCTACATAGACTTTAGTGGTTGAATTTCTTAATGGTATTGTAACCAGATTTGATACTCCAATAATAATATTAGACAATGCTAAGTCCTTTTTTAGGGCTCACATTTGTTTTGGGGTAGTTGACCATGGTAACTATTTGATAACATTTTGAAATTATTATCCCTAAGGCAATGGCCTAGATGAGTCCTCTAATAAGAATTTGATCAGAATCATGAAGAGGAAAATTGAGGAGTACAACTAGAGGTGTTGGCATTCAAAATTAAAAAATACCCTTTGGGTTGATAGATTTACACCCAAGAGACCAGTTGAGAATTCACCTTTCATGTTGGTAAATGGAAGGGAGGCTAGACTTTCTATTTCCCTTGAGTTCCCCTCTCTTGAACTAGCCCATCAATTGGAGCTAATGGAAGATGATGCCATGCTAGGTTAGGATGGCAAAATTAATGGAGCTAGAAGAAAAGAGGCAACAGGATATGCAGACATTTGAAATTCATTAGCAATAGGTCAAAAAGAGCTTTGACAAGAGGGCCAAAGCTAGGGTTTTTAGAAAGGGAGACCTTGTTCTCAAGTGGGATGTAGATAGAGCCAAACTAGGTAGGAAATCTCAAATTAATGCTATGCGAAGTGGGCCTTATGTTATCACCAATTGCAAGTAGGCCAATGCTTTCTAGCTATCCAAGCCCCATGGTGATGTTCTGCACATTCTAATCAATGGAATTTACCTCAAACTAGGCTTCTAGAGAGGGTTAGGGTTTTCTGTATATATTAGGTTAGTTTCAAGTTTTCCAACAAGTGCATGAACACATGTTGTTTCTCTTCATAAGCAGCTAGGTTTTGAAGTTTAAAGTTGTAGAGGAGGTGGCATTTTAGAGTTTTTGCAGTTGCAGAAGTTGCAAATCTTCAATATTTTCTATTTTTTGAAGAGTAGCTCTTAGTTTCTAGTGACTCCATAGCCCAATGGATGCTTAAGGTCACTAGTCATATAAATAGTAAGCTAGTATCCCTTCCAAGTTTCCAAAATTGTTAACTATTTTTGCCTCTCCCGCCAAAAGCTAAATCTTAAATGGAAAACATATTGAACGATTAATTGATTATTTCAAATTTGAAATTGCCACATATGTCCAAACACATCATTATTTAACCCTTATTTTCCTAGGTCTAACCTTGTCCTTTCATGATTTTCATGATATATCTTATAAACTATTTAGGTAGCAACCATAGAATTGCTCTTTCATCGCCCAATTGTGGGCTATTGGCACTTAACACTTAGGTAAGCTGTGAAGGGGTGAAAACAAGTAAATCTATAGTCAACACACCTTCACAACATTTCATGCTAGCTTATGGTTCATGGTTATGATGGTGTGAAGTTAACTCCAATAGACAGATTTCATGTGGATCACAAGGTTGCTGGTGGTTAAGCTTAAGTCAAGATCAAGGTAGTGACACACAATTCCCTTTATTGCTTGTTCGTAGGGTTAAGGAACTCAAAATAATGATAAGTTATGACTGAGTAATTGTGGTTTGATGTTGGCTTCATTTCTTGATTGCATGAGTTTTAAGCTAACCCTGGATTAGAGTTGTGAAGTGGCAAAGCATTGCATGTTGCATTCACTAAGGTTAGTGACCAATCCCAAGTTAGGATCATGAAGTTGTGGTATGGCGCCATATGGATGAACTCTAGTGATGCGACAACATTGAATTGGTCATAAGTATGGATGGGTGTATTAGACTATGGTTCTCCCTTGACCATCTAATCTTCCAAAATCAACGCATGTCACTATGTCACTATGGATAAATGTACAATTAAAATATATAGCAAGATAGTGATGATGCAACACATGTCTCAATAGGCTTGGGTGGTGAGTAAGCAATGGTAGTTAAGTTCATTTTTGCAAGGTCATAGGTATTTCATGTTACATTAAGTTTAGGCTATGAGTGCACAACCAAAGCATTTGTTGGGTTGCAATAGTTAGTGGAAATGTTAAGGACAAGCTATGAAGCAACGATAATAGTTAGTTTGATTTCATGGTTTTGCAAGGTAAGACGGTTAGTTAAGATAAATGGCGGAGAAGCTGCAACTAGGGTAAGCTCAACATATCAACATAGAGTCAGAAGAGTGGCTAGGTGGTGAAATGATAAAATATGATTGGTCCACATGGTAAAGCCCGAGGATTGACTCCAATTGACTGATAACATGGCTGACTTGATGTGTGGATAGCAAGAAAGAAACAACTCTTAAATGAAAAAATTGATCTTATTGATGATCCACAACCACTTTTTGATGTTCCCCATGTCTAATAAATGTAAAGGGACACTCCATTGTTGCATGGTTATCCATCTGCCTAGTCAGAATGATAATGGCCTTCATTTATGTCTTTTCAATGTTATGCTTAAATGTAGTTTTTGTGTTTTTCCTTAGGGTAGAAGCTATCTGAGTTATGCTTGCACTATAAAAGAAAATTTTGTAACCCTTCTTAGGGTTGGTAATTTTTTCTCTAATTCTATACCAGTAAGCTTTCTATGCTTTATTACTGTAATTTCCTTTTTTCTATGAGTAAATGTAATCCTTTTCTTTACCTTATTCTCTCATAAATATTAGTGCAAAATCTTCTTGCCTCTATTGGTGTTTTGTTTTCATTCTTCAATTTGCATAACAATATCTACTCTTGCCTTTGAATGTTATAGAGTGAAGTTTCTTCCTTCTGGCATTTCATTTGGTTTCTAATCTGTATGTAGACAAAGATTGAACCAGTGTATTTTGGGGTTATATTGATGAATAGTGCATTTCTAGGTAGAGATATGATTGAACAAACTATTTTGGTGTATCACCCCCTTTATAATAGATTAGGTAGTTTTCTTTGACACATTCCTTCCCCCTTTTTCTCTTGAAGAGTAGTTAGGTGCACCTTGATAGTAAGGAAGATGACCTTCTCCAAAGACTCAATCTTATTGTTCAAGTCCCACAGCTTGGAGATTGTGTCCATTTTTCACAAGGTTTCCTTTAGGTAAAAAAAATAAGGCAAGGGTGCAAGCTTTTCTGACAATATTCTCAAAGGCTATCACCAAGTTCTAGGCATCAAACCTAGAGGTGCAAGAAAAAGGACCTGCTACAACTAGAAAGGGGATGTCGACTATCTTTTTTACATTGGAACATAAGTTATTCACATCTAGAATCTTCCTACATAATTTAAAAAGCACTAATTTATCTTTAGGATACCTGGGGATTCATTTTTCAAAACCATCAAATGCTCTGATCCTTAGGTATGAGAATGATGGAAATTGAATAAAACTACATTTGAACTACCTCATTAATGATATAGATTCAGGTAAGAATATTTTCTTAGGGCACCCTTGCAACTCTCAACATAGCCTCATTGTGAAGGCATTATTAACCTTTATGTATTCTTCAAAGCTATTTTCTAGTTGTAGATGAGGATAAAATCTGTACACCTTAGTGTTCTCATCATAATCTTCAAATATGGGAAGAGTAGACCATAGGTGATGTATGGAAAAACTATATATTAGATATGATGACATGTAAAATTTCTTGAATTCTTACTATTGATAAATAATATTTTCAATCATTGTTTTGTCACTGATGTCAAACCTACTATTTGTTGGAATGACAATTGCTTATAAGATCCAAGTACTATCACTTAGTTGATTAATGAAGAGGATTTAATTAACAAGATGTAACAAAAGAACCTAAGGAAAATGTTGAGTTATGGTTTTGTAATGGAGTATAAGGATCAGTTAAGACAATGATAAAATGATGTATTGATAATATAGTTGAAGATATAGAGGTTGGCCACACTTAGAAACTTTGGAAGTATAAGTTGTAACAAGGCTTTCTGCAAAGCTTGACTAAGTTCATTAATGGATGTCAAGCAAGCTAGTTCATTTTGAGCAAATTTTTAGTTAGTGCCGAGAAAATGCAAAAATCTAGTGTGTGTCGAGTGAAATAGAAGGAGCTAAGCAAGTAATAGGTGTCGAGAATCAGAAAAACTTAGTAGATGCCAAGTGAATCCACAGTAGGTGTCAAGCATCAATAAAATGTAGTTGGTGTCGAGTAACATAGTATATGTCAAGCACCAGAATTTCAATAGTGCCAAACTATGACATTATTTAAAAAACCAAAGATTCGCTAGATTTGAGATAACAAATTTGTTACCTTGAATTTTGTGAACTAGATGGAGGATAAGGATGATGATCTGGAGGCATAGAATTTTAGGTAAACCATTTTTGGGTGAATTCAGGAGGATTCTTCATGATGTTTCTATAAGGAACAAGATAAGGGGTAGATTCATTGAATCCTACCTAACCTATTCGAACTAAAATTAAAAGAAGGAAGATTCAAGTGGGAAAAGTTTTCCAAACCTCTATTTAAGGAGTTACAGATCAAGAAACAAGAGTTGCTGAGGTGTCAAGTTGCAAAGTTATTGAAGGGTGTCAAGGTGAAGGCATCAAGAGTGAAGGAATAACAGAGCACAAAGACTCTACTTTGATAAGTGGCCATATAGGAGATTGCACTGGTATATCAAGCATGGAGACTCAAGGAGACAAAGCTTGAAAGGAAGACAAGCTAACAGAGCCGCAGAGACTGAAAGCCAAGAAAATTTTGAGAGCTGAACTAAGATATAAAATTTGCAAGTTAAGTTGTGAGTTGTATCAGGTCAAAAGCCCTTATTGTTACTCTCTAACAATTGTATCAATTAGGGTAAAATCCTATGGACTTAGGTTGGTTTAACAACCATTTGTAAATCCTTTAATAGGGTGGCATTCAAAGTGAATGTTCTAAAGTTCTCTAACTAGGTCCATTTCTAACAGGGTGGTTAAATCCTTTAACCAGGTCACATTTAACAATGTGTTGTAGCCTTTAATAGGGCAGGCCTTTCATAGGGCATCACTTCAGAAGAGTGAGAATTGAGTAGCATGTTACTAGTAGTTTTTACCAAATTGGGTTTCCACGTAAATCATTGTATTATGTGTTGATTCTTCATGTGTTATTTTTGCATGTAGATTTTACAGTAACTTGCTAAGTAAGAAAGTTTAATCTTGGATGGATGAATAGTTTAATGTGCTCACTTTACTTTGTGAAAAAGTTTTATTAGAAAATTTGGACCTTGAATAACTGATTCATGCACCCTCTTAATTATTCTAAAGCATTTTTAACAATTGGTATCAGAGTCATCTGCTGATTTGGTTTAAAGGTACTAGAAGCAGGAAGATCAAGATGTCCAAGAGAGAAGTTCCCAAGCTCAATAGAGATAACTTCACTGCATGGAAAAAGTTAATGAAGCTACACCTTGGATTGATAAGTGACCATGCAAAAACTTCAATTGAAGTGGAACATGTTGATCTACCTATACCCACTGCAGAAGATATGAAGAAAAAGAAGGAGCACAATCAGGCAATGCTAGAGATTGCCTCTGCCCTCAACTAGGCTGAATTTGATGACATCAAGGGATGTGACTCTACATTCAAGATATGGAAAGGCTTGATTGATATCTATGGAGGAGATTAGAATGTCCAAAGAGCAAAAAGAGAAAGCCTCGGAGGAAAGTTTGATGACATGAAAATTGAGGAAGGTGAGAAAGTTGGTCAATATACCTCTAGAATGAAAGAAGTAGTAAGTTCAATAATAAGTTTGGGTGGTCATTTTGACGATGACACTATTGATAGAAAATTCTTAAGAACCTTGCTCCCCATCTATGCTATCAGAGTTTTAGCCACCCAAGAGTTAGGATGTGTACCAGGAAACTAGCTAACACTTGAAGGTATAGTGGGAAGACTCACTGCATTTGAGTTGTCCAACTTTGATAACTATAGACTTGAGAATCTTGATTCCACTTTCAAGGCCAAGCTATCAATAAAAGACACTGAGAAGGTGAAACAAAGGAAGAAGAAGAAAAGGGTAAAGTATGCATCTAGTGATAGTAGCATAGATGAAGAAGATGTAGAACAATTGGAAGCACTACTAGCTAGAAGATTTCATAGAGGTAAAGACAAATTCAAAGGTAAGCTTCTTATCTTTTGTTTTAATTGCAATGAAGTAGGACATATAGTTGCAAGATGCACATAGAAAAAGAACTATAGAGAAGGCAAAAAGAACAAGAATAGAAGGGAAGATGATAGCAGAGATTACAAAGACAAAGGCAAAAAGTGCTACATTGTTGAAGAAGAAGATTTTGATGAAAATGATGATGAGGTAGTCTATGTATCCATGAAGGATGAGTTAGATAAAGATGAGCAACAACACTAGTAACCTATGTGAACAAAAATGACAAATGGATCATAGACAGTGGATGCTCACATCACATGAAAGGAGACAAAAGTAAGTCTGTTACCTTTACTTAGTATGATGGAAATAGTGTTAAATTTAGAAATGATGCTCCATGTCTAATCAAAGGAAAAGGTTCTATTAAACATATACAAAAAATTTCATGTGATAATGCATACTATGTTGAAGGATTGAACTACAATCTGTCGAGTGTGTCACAATTAGGCAATATAGGATGCAAAGTAGAATTTGGAAACAAAATTGCCAAAATTTATGACACTAATGGAAATCTGATAGAAAAAGGAGAAAAAACTAGGAGTAATTTGTTTTACCTAGATATGGAAGATCAATCCTATTTTATTGTTAGATTTGATGATGTGTGGTTATGGCATAAAAGGCTATGTCATGTCAACTTTGATAATATGATCAGCATCCGCAAAATGAAGAAAGTCAGAGGTTTTCCTAAATTAAAGAACCCTAAAAATATAATATGCAAACAATGTCAGCTAAGAAAGATGACCAAGTCAAGTTTCAAAAGAAAAACCTAAACTTCCAGAGAAGTACTAGAGTTAGTACATACTAATTTATGTGGTCTAATAGGAGTGCAAAGCTAAAAAGGAGACAAATACATAATGTTGTATGTAGATGACTACTCCAGGATGATGATTGTCATGTTCTTAAAGTAGAAATTTGATGCAATTCAAATGTTTAAGTGGTATTTGGCTAGAGTTGAGAAGGAAACAGAAGGAGTCTGAAGTGCTTAAGATCAAATAGAGGAGGAGAGTTTACATCAAAAGAGTTTGAGATGTTTTGCAATGACAAAGGAATTAAAGGACAAACATCAACACCTAGAACTCCCCCATAGAATGGCATTGCAGAGAGAAGGAATAGATCAGTGATAGACTATGCTAGAACATTAATGATAGAGAAAAATGTTGCTCTAAAGTACTAGAGAGAAGTTATAAGTACAGTTGTCCACACCTTGAATTGAGTACAAGTCAAGAAAGGTACAAATGCAACACTTTTTGAATTATGGTATGGTCACTCACCCAATGTAAAAAATTTCAAAGTGTTTGGTTGTAAATGCTATATTCTTAAAGATTCTAGAAATGGCAAGTTTGATGCAAAGAGTGATGAAGGCATATTCCTTAGATAATCCACTAGAAGTAAAGCATATAAGTGTTTGAATACTAACACTAACAAGATTGTAGAGAGTGCAAATGTAAATTTTGATGAGCATGTAGAAGCTCAGATTGATGAAACCAAGAAACCAGAAGATTATAGATCCTTTGTGTACTTTTATGAAGGAATGCCTACTAAAGAAGATGCTACCAATCCAGTTGGGAATCAACAACAAGTTTTAGTATCAACCAAGTCACAACTAGTGAATGCCGAGCTACATTCAGAAGCTAAGTTGTAGAATGAAGAAAATGCACATTCTGATTCTAAATTTAGTATACATGAAAGAGATGGTGAAATATTAGAAAGAGATGTGCATAGTGACTCTAAAGCTAAAAGAACAAACATGGAAAGAATGACAAAACCAAGACTATCCAAGTATGTGAAGAGACATCACCCTACAAAACAAATCATTGGTGACAAGTAAGCTAGACCAGTGGCAAGGAATAGACTAAGGAATGAATCATGTCTACTAAGCAAGATTGAACCCAAAACAATGAAAGATGCACTGTAAGATGATAATTGGCAAAAGACTATGGAAGAAGAGATAAATCAAATAGAGAAGAACAAAACCTAGACCTTAGTTCCTAGACCAACTGGCAAAAATGTGATTGGTACCAAATGGGTATTTAGGAATAAGCTAGATGAGAATGGTGAGATCACAAGAAATAAGGCCAGACTAGTCTACAAAGGTTATGCATGAGAGGAAGGACTGGACTATGGAAAAAAATTTACCCCTATTGCAAGAATGGAAGGAGTAAGAACACTACTAGCATATGCTACTTACAAAGGTTTTAAAGTCTACCAAATGGATGTAAAGTTTGCTTTTTTGAATGATATACTAGAAGAGGAAGTCTACATAGAACAACTAGAGGGATTTTTTGATGACAACAACAAGGATATGGTCTATAAACTGCATAAAGCACTCTATGGTTTGAAGCAAGCACCTAGAGCATGGTATGAGAGACTGCACAAATATCTTGTGAAGATAGGATTTGAGAGAATAGATGACAACAACAACCTATTTATCAAGGCAAAAAAATGATAACTTATTTTGATATTTGAAATCTTTGTTGATGACATAATATTTAGAGGAAAAGATGCCCTATGCAAAGATTTTGCTGATCAAATGAAACATGAGTTTGAGATGTCAATGTTTGAGGAAATCAAATTCTTTATTGGATTGCAAGTACATCAACTAAAACATGACATATTTGTGACCCAATCAAAATATATCAAGGAGATACTAAAGACATTTGGCCTAGAAGATTCAAAACCAATCAGTACACCAATGGTAACAAGACATAAGTTATCTAAGAATGATGAGTTAGCTGAGGTAAATCAGACAATGTATAGATCAATGATTGGAAAGTTGTAGTATGTTGTGCATAGTAGACCAAACATTACATTAGCTATTGGAATAGTGGAAATATTTTCAACCAATCCAAGTGAAAATCACCTGATGGCAGAAATAAGAATATTGAGGTACCTAAAAGGAACAAATGACTTTGGATTATACTACAAGAGGAGTCAAAAGTTTTAATTGAAAGCCTACACTAATGTATATTGGGGAGGTATTATTGATGACATAAAAGGCACAAGTGGAGGAGCACTTTTCTTAGGTAAATGATTGGTTACTTAGACTAGCAAAAGGCAAAGCTATACCTCACAATCCATAGCAAAAGCTAAGTATGTTGCTACTCCTATCAACTACAAAAATATTGTATGGATCAAAAATTTGTTGCAAGGTATGAAGGAAGACATGACTAAACCTGTGATACTCTATTTTGATAACACTAGTGCCATCAACATATCAAAGAATCCTATGATGCATGCCAAAACAAAGCATATTCCAATTAAGTATCACTATGTAAGAGAATTGGTGGAAGAAAGGAAAATGAGGATGGAATATGTTAGTTCAAAGGAAAAAATTGTTGACATCTTCACAAAAGAATTACCTAAAGATGCATTTGAGTATCTTAGAGGTAAGTTAGGGGTGATACCGCTATCCAAGGCTAGTTGAGAAACAATGAGACTTCCCTGCATCAAATGAGTTGATTGTTGAAATGTTATAAATTGATGCAAAGGATACTTACTTTAGGTTTTTGCCTAAAGTAATCAAATTACTAAAATTCCAAACAAGTCACAACCAAGGTGATAAAGGGAGAAATTGGAAGTTCCTACAAATGCTATACTTGCATGATGAGATGCTGTAATATTATGTCTTTGAGATTGTTGTCAAAAATGGAGAAATGATAGAAATTGATCAAATCCATAGAATCAAATGGATAAAGGGAGAAGTAGCTAAATTGATCAAAGAAGATCAATGCATGCAGAGGGGGAAATAATAGTTAAGAGGAAGAGCAGAGCTGATCAAAATGATAGGCTATAGAAAAGAGGGAGACATACAAAAACTAATTAGAAATGTGTAAAGGGAGAATAGCATAAAATAAGAAGAAAAAGGAAATAGCAGATTAGAGAGAGAAAACAATGCAGACAAGCATCAAGTAGAGAGAGAGTAGAACAAGAAGAGAAGACAATATATCATCAAAGAGGAGGATGTGAAAGCTAATGAAAATAACAATGGTAATAGTTTTCTGTTTGGCATTTGATTTACTGTTCTAACCTAGTTAGCATTTTGATAAATTGGTTGATCAGTTTGGTTTGCCATCAATGCCAAAGAGGGAGATTGTTGGAAATCTAATTGAAATGATCATTATTGAAGAAATAAGATTGTTTGCAAAGAGGGAGATTATTGATAAAGAATATTTTCAATCATTGTTTTGTCATTGATGTCAAATCTAATATTTGTTGGAATGACAATTGCTTATAAGATCCAAGTACTATCACTTAGTTGATTGATGAAGAGGATTTAATCAACAAGATGTAACAAAAGCACCTAAGGAAAAGGTTGAGTTATGGTTTTGTAATGGAGTATAAGGATTAGTTAAGACAATGATAAAATGTTGTATTGATAATATACTTGAAGATATAGAGGTTGGCAATACTTAGAAACTCTGGAAGTATAAGTTGTAACAAGGTTGTCTACAAAGCTTGACTAAGTTCATTAATAGATGCCAAGAAAGCTAGTTCATGCCAAGAAGATTTTTAGTTAGTGACGAGCAAATACAAATTCTAGTGTGCACCAAGTGAAACAGAAGGAGTCAAGCAAGTAATAGGTGGAAGGCATCATAAAAAATTAGTGGATGTTGAGTGAATCCATAGTAGGTGTTGAGTATCAGTAAAATGTAGTTGGTGTTGAGTAACATAGTATATGTTGAGCACCAGAATTTTAATAGTGCCAAGCTATTGTATTATTTGAAAAATCAAAGATTTTCCAGATCTAAACTGACAAGTTTGTTACCTTGAATTTTGTGAACTAGATGGAGGATAAGGATGATGAGCTAGAGGCACAAAATTTTAGGTAAATCATTTTTGGGCGAATTCTAGAGGATTCTTTATGATGTTTCTAGAAGGAGCAAGATAAGGGGTAGATTCATTGAATCCTACCTAACCCATTCGAACTAAAATTAAAAGTGAGAATATTCAAGCGAGAAAAGTTTTCTAGACTTCTATTTAAGGAGTTACAGGTCAAGAAGCAAGAGTTGCTGGGGTGCCAAGTTGCAAAGTTGTTGAAGGTTGTCAAGGTGAAGGCATTGAGAGTGAAGAAAGAATAGAGCACAAAGAATCTGCTTTAATAGGTGGCCATATAGGAGATTGCATTGGTATATCTAGCATGGAGAATCAAGGAGACAAAGCTTGAAAGGAGGATAAGCTGTCAGAGCTGCAGAGACTGAAAGGCAAGCAAATTTTGAGAGCTGAATTGAGATTCAAAATTTGCAAATTAAGTTGTGAGTTGTATCAGGTCAAAAGCCATTGTTGTTACTCTCTAACAATTTTATTAGTTAGGGTAAAATTATATGGACTTAGGTTGGTTTAACAACCATTTGTAAATCCTTTAATAGGGTATCATTCCAAGTGAATGTTCTAAAGTCCTCTAACTAGACCCACTTCTAATAGGGTGGTTAAATCCTTTAACTAGGTCACATTTAACAGTGTGTTTAGGCTTTAACAAGATAGGCCTTTCACAAGACATCACTTTAGAAGAGTGAGATTTGAGTAGCATATTGCTGGTGGTCTTTTCCAAATTGGGTTTCCACATAAATTACTGTGTTATGTGTTGATTCTTCATGTAGATTTTACAGTAACTTGTTAAGTAGGAAAGTTTAATCTTGGATGGATGAATAGTTTAATGTGCTCACTTTACTTGTTGAAAAAGTTTTATTAGGACATTTGGACCTTGAATAACTGATTCACCCCCCCTCCTCTTAGTTATTCTAAAGCATTTCTAAAACTTATGCCAAATTTGGCCAAGAGGCTAGCTCTTCATGTATGATTTGGTCTGAATCAACTTGTAGTTCATCAAGACAAATGACTTGAACTATAGAGAACTGATAATCAATGAAATCTAGGACTTCTTCTTTACCCTTTAATCTTAGCAACAAGGCTAAGATATCCATAATTTCCCTCTTCAAATTAGTTCGAAAGAGAGGCCTTGACATTTTACTCTTTTTGGAATGAGGAGTTTGGAACCAAGTTCTCTGGATGTCCTCTCTTCTTAGAGTTTTCTTGTCATCAAACATTGATGTAGAAGAATAAAAGTCTATGACATAGTACTACTCATTCACTAGAATTCCAAATGTATATTGTATCAATTCTCTTTTTACTGAAAGCAGATTAGATTGGTCAGGGAACAAGATTTGCTTGGTTTTTAGGTTATACCTTTCAATGCATTCCTTCACAAATTGTGGTGCATGCACAACCATGGGAAAACCAACAACTTCTACTAAATGATTTTCCTTCAACTTCTGTGTGATTGGATGGAGGGGCTTGATGTTTAATCTTCTGTGAAAATTACCAAGATCATAAAACTTGAAAGAGCTATCAAAAAAGTTCTTTAGCTCACTCTCTAATCCAATTAAATGATAAGAGCCAACAACTCTACATACCATTAGCTTATAAATTCACATAGAGAAAGAGTTTTTTTCAACTAAATAGCCATTGCAGATTGAGGGACCTCATTTGGAAAAAGTCCAATCATTTAGATTCAGAAATTAGATCATTGGCGCCACATGAATGAAGTAACTCATAATTAATAGCCCATATGGTAAGATTTTTCATACATTAGGTAGATAAATGGTTGTTTCAAACATATTCCACCCATATGATAGCTCATAAATCATACTACAATAAAATTCACTTTAATCTCCTATAGTAGCAAGATTATTTCCTTTCTGGATCCTTTTACTTAGGTTTACTAAGAACTAACCTCTTTCCTTGAGAAATCAGAGAAAAGGCTTGCACTTAAATCCATTAAGTGTTGGGAGAGAGACAATACCTTTCTTTTCCATAAGATTACTTTTGTCTTTGATTTCCTTTAGTTTGGGGGCACAATTCATCGTCTACTCCTTTCATGCCTTGAGTAATTCACCTATTTCTTTTTCGCACAAGGCTTTTTCTCTTGATTTCTTAATTTAGCTTAGAGAAGCCACAAAGAGAATTCCTTACCTTGAGTGTGTGAACATTTTATTTCCTTTTTATCGAGCTTACCTTTCAACTAACTTGATCAAAGGAATATTTTTGGCATCTCTTCATAATATCTTTATGTTCAACTTAGAATTCATTACCTTTCTTGTCCTTTGGAAAGGAAATGTTGAATGTTTCCATTATACAGAAAAGCATGATTGAGAAACTTACTTTCTAAATAGAGAAGCATTTAGAAATTTTTTCCTTTTCCATGGTCAATTTTCCTTATATATCCTTGAGATGAATTTCTAGCCATGGATTCATTATTTAGTAATGCATATCAAGGGCCTAGATTAACTTCTTTATAACACTGAGCCTGGGTCCCACTTAACACATGGAATCTTCTGAATGGAGCCCAAATTATCTTTCTTTATACCCATAGCTATTCATTAAATCATAACCTTTGATCTGAGATAGTAGCAATGATCAAGATATTATCTTAATCTTCAGAAACATGTAAGAAGTTGTTCATTCTTAGAGGTTGAGTAACTTAAAACATGAAGTTTTGTTTCTTTGCATAGAACTAAACTCTAACTCCATATCTTCAATTTGAGAGTTTCTTAGCATCATATTTTACTTTTCTTAATCCTTTATACATCTATGAAAGCTATTGTTTCTTGTTCTTTGGACCTTACTTGATGAAGTTTTCCAAAGATGAAAAATAAGTAGAAATGGACAGAATATGAAGAAAAGAATTGCTTGCGGTCTTGAGAAACTACAAAATAAAAGTAGGACTTTCTTCTCATCAGGAAAATGATGAACCAACTAACCCTCCCAATCCTAGATCACCTAAGACTTTAATGCAGTGGAACAAAAAGAATCTAGGATGGAGGCATAAGGGGGAAGTGGAGTAGGGAAAACCTAGAAAGGGTGTAAAAGGGAAACCTTAGGATGCTTGATGAGAAGAGAGCTACCTAGGGGCTATCTAGACAAGAACATAACATAATTGCATTGAAAACTTTTCAAGCTAGCAGCTTAAAAGGGATCGACTAAAAGTCTGGAAACAATTGGCTTAGAATGGGGACTTATGCATGCAAATGCCTAAGATTAAGGGACCTAACATCTCTAGTTTTGTGTAGTTAGAACAAAAAACTTAAGGGTGGAAATGCTAATCTAAGCACACAACAAAAAAAAACTAAACTAGGAAAACATGAAACTAAACTAAGAAAGAAGGAAACTAAAACCTACCTAGACTAACCATTAACTACAAGGGTTACCTTCTTTCAATTGTGAGGTTGAAATAGCTTTAGGTCCTAGTCATTATATGAAGATGGAAGAACCTCACCAACAGGATAGGAAAAATAAAAGAATTGTTTTGATTTACTTGCATGATTTTGAAAGGGCCTTTTCAAAGAGAGTGAAACTTATGGTGCATTTCTTTGGGTTCATGTCTCTTATCCCACAACAAGACCAGATTGTCTTTCATGAATCTTCTTGGTTTTTCTTTCTTGTCAAAGAAGCTTTTCACACACTTCTGATGTTCGGTGATATGGTCAACCACTTTGTCATGCTCCTCCTCCAGCTTGGTTAAGTACATGATTCACTTTTCTATACCATTCTGAAATATTGGATGCTTAATCACTTGTTACAACTTGCAAACAAATAGCTCTAATGGAAGGGGAAGGATAACCTTAACTCCATATACTAGCTCAAATGGAGAAATACCAATGACCTTTTTGGGTGTTACCCTATCTTCCCAAAGAGCTTCATGTAACTTCTTGTGCCAATCCTTCTAATTATCAGAGACAAGCCTTTTCATAATGTTGACCAAATTTTTGTTACTTGATTCTTCATGGCCATTTCCTTGGGAAAAATAGTTTAAAGAATGACTCAGATGGATACTATTGTCATAGTAGTGTTGGTGTTTGAAAATGTTGGAGGGTTTTCAATTACCCCAATGAGAACAAAACATATCTGGGGGCAGCTAACTCCCATTTTTGACATATCTTTTTAGACACCAGGCCAACTATAAGGCATGACCCTTCTTCTACTTCAAGCTCTGCAAAACCTAGGCGGGTGAACTTTAGATTCAATTAATATGGTACTAGTGCAAAACATATCCCTGGATCTAAAAAAGTAGATTATGACCCTTATATCTCCTAAATAAATCCTATAATAACATAGATCTATAGTAGCAAATTGCAAATCCTATGATATTCACAAGCTAAGTGAGGGTTAGAAATTTCAGTTCTTCAACATGAAAGGGGAAAAGTGTTTGATTAATAATGTTGAATTCAACAAACCCTGAGATATGTAGGAGTAATACTTAATGATGCTATAGCTGATCAGTGCCCAATCCATTGGGCAAATCCATGAATCAAATGCATACATATGGATATCTAATACTTATTTATATATTCAAATATATGATCTATCTATTTACCTTGTAAATAAACATCTGTGCTCAATCCTAACCTCATTCTTACATGATATCCCCCTCAGTAAACTTGCAACCTTGTTGATTTCCCTGAAGCATTTACATAACCCCTTGAGTTATAAGCAACAATGAAACAACATACAACCTTAAGGAACTGCAACTATGAACTAGGCTCTTTGTTCAAAGACCATAAAACATTGAAAATTCACTGATACAGGAGACAAGAATCATAATGAAACTAATGAAATTCTTGTTCATTTGTATTCATTTCCTTGAAAAAATACAACCAAATGCATGAAATTAGAACATGAAAGCACCTAACATATCATAACTTGTTGCATTATCCTTCCTACTGTTGTTCATACAAGAAAGAATATGATAAAGAATGAAGGTGGAATCAAAGATCTGGATCCAACAAAGTGGTCTCACAGAAAGAGTGAAAAATTCCAATCAACAATGGTCTCACAGTAGCAAAAAATTGGAACGCTACTGGTTCAGAGAGAAAACTGCCAACCCCTACAATGAATGAAAGAAAGCAAGATATAGAAGAAGATGAATTCATGAATCTGATCTATGCTTGACATGTGTCCACTTAGAATTCAATCCCTTGGAACTCAAGAACCTCTCTCTTCCTTCTCCAATTTTGATCTGTTTTAGTTTTCATCATCATCCTGTTACTGATTTGCAAATATCTTTGCTGAAATGATGAAAACTTTTGTTTGCCAAAATATCTGATCTGCCTCATGAAATGCTAGTGAAATTTTGAGTTTTAACTGATTTGAAAGTGGTTAAATTCACCTCAAACTATATTTTCACTACCTTTTAACCACATTTAGGTCATTATCATGTCAAAAATAAGTTCTAAACTTTGATACCTGAATACAGTTGCAAATTGGAAACCTGATAGAAAACCTCCTATAGTTTGAACCAGTGGTGTTCTGTGCAAAAAATGACCTCAGAATCAGAAAGTTTAGATTCTCCCAGTTCTGGTGATACATAACATTGCATATTTTTCTTACCAAAAATACCTAGGAAGTTAGTTTGAAAAATGTCCCTTTGGCATAACTACCTGGTCTGCAACTCCTCTAAATTTAAAATTTCAAAAATTTAAATTCATCTAAAGTTTAAACTTTAGAAAAACCCTATTTGATTTAAAAGAAATTCTAAGCATGCCCTTTTAAAATGATTAAAAAAAAAGTCATTTCTTAACAAATTCTTATATTTGCCCACATCCTTTAGATTCAAGGTCAACAGAAGTTTGACCGAGCCTCTTCTACCAAATGGCACTATGTGATTCGTCCACCTATGCATTAGATGCCACATCATCATCTAGCTAGGCCCATGCCACATGTCACCTTCTTGCATTCCCACATTTTTTAAACCTCACACAACTCCATTTTGTACACTCATCATCGGATCTTGACATGTGGCATCATCTCGTTGCATCTAACCTGAACCTGCATGTCTCTTCCATGTCATTGCTAGTCAGGACCTACACCACATGTCATATGCCTACTATTCCACATTACTTAACCTCTGAACATCTTTGTATTGTGGGTGTACGCCAGCCAGTGGATGAAGACATGTGTCAACATTTGGGCACATCCCGCCACATCAGCTCACCTACATCTTCGTCTAAAATTTTGTTACAAAAGCCCAAGTTCTTTATACATTAAGGAATGCAAGTTAAGTTTTATTTAAATACCTTAGAATTTCGCTATGGGATGCATGTGGGATAATAGTTTTCCCTTACCCATTTGCTGCATTCTCCCCAAAATAAGATAACTTGACATTATAGCTTTCATCTAGTAGTGTATCTTGAGGCTTCACATCAAAGTGAAGTATGTGGCATCTACACTCCTCATGCAAATACAATAGTCCTCGCACCATCTCCAGAGTGATTTGAACGCGTAATAGGCAGATGAATATACTGCGGCTTATCCTTTTAAAATTGTAGCTTCTCCTTTGGCATAAACACTGTCCCTGCTAAAACGTGGACTCTCCAACTGTTGTTGATGGGGCCTTTTTCTTTATAATTCCACCTTTGCAAACTCTGCCTACCACGTGGAGTACTTCACCATCTAACACCTACTCCCTGTGGCTTCATCTAAGTCTGTTGCCATCTCATAAGCTGTGGAGTGTTTGCTTGCATAGACCCTCTGTTCATGCACTGAGGGTTTCTCATTATTAATGTTGTGCTCTTTTTTTAGGTGACTCCTTTAATCACGCATGGGTTTTTTCTTTTGAGCTAGTGGCTTTCTATGTATGGACGGCTCCTCTGAAACCATGGCCTTCTTGTTCCTTTTACTACATTTTCAATCATGCATGTGGAGCTTTAATATGGGCGTTGATTGCCCTTCTTCTGAGCTGGTTGTGCTCTTTTGTTGACATGGGTGACCCTTTGAAAACATGGAAGCTCCATGCTATTGATACCACAGGCTGCTACTCATCATTTGATGTGAGGCTGAGTTCTTTCCTTTGGAGTTTGAGATGGCAGTTTCAAATTTTGCTATGATCCTCCGTTGTTTTTACTACGGCTTCTCCTACTTTGACTGCATTTTTCTCTGATGGTGCCTCTCATATGTTTTTGGCATGGACTGCCTCTTTTATTCACATGTGGGCTTTTGAGTTTTAGTCACCCCGGCTCATATTAGTGGGTTCTTTATTCATTTGCATGGATTACCTTGTTTCTTGCACACGTGTGGGTCTGTGTCTAGTCATGTTGAAGTTGGAATATTCAAAATACCACATAGCCATTGAACACATGCCAAGAGGAATCACTATTGTGATGCAGTTCTAAAGCTATAATATATCTTCCCAAAAATGAACATACTGAACAAACTAGATGAGCCCAAGTATAAGTTACAACAATGACATGATGCCATAAAACTTTAGGAAGGGTACCATTCTCCCTGGTAAATAGCCCATGGGATTCTTCTAGATAGTTTTACCATTGATTACAGTGCCTTTGAGTTTTGGATCACATAACATAAAGTACAGGTTGTACATGCTAGTTTATTGATTGTGATAGAATTTGGTGGCATCATTGTAGTCACATTGTTTCCCCTAAAAACAATGGATATGCGTTTAGACCAATCTCCTTCCTCAGATGGGTGCATAATAATTTCCCCTTGTATGCAACCATCTGCTTTTGCAAGATCATGAGTACAGCAAAAGGCAGTAGAACCCATAGAAATGGAGCCCCCAATCTTATCCCTGTCTTTATTTCAAACACTATTGCTTCAATAAGTCTTGTGTTATGCTCCATTTCTATTCAATCTGATGCAATTAGTTGGGCCCCCAAAGTGGGTCCGACTAAAATTTTTTTTCGTTTCCAAACAATTGAATCCTCAAATTGATTTTCATAACATCTTGAACTGATTAAAATCAAATGTGACCACTGAACAATCATTTACGAGTCATTTTATCACTCTTTTGCAAACTGTCAATTTTGAGTCAGGAGGTACTTTGATTAGCCTTAAAAACTAACACAAACACCTGACCAAGCTCCGAAATTAGACACACTGATTCTCTGTTTCACATACTTTTACCATGTTAAATCTTGTCTCATGATGAATTTGGGGTCAAAAGATATTCGTTGTCAAAGTGGACCTCTCAGATCTGCTTGCAAGAAAACAGTTCAGAAAGCAATAAACTGGGTTTGGATTTGGCTTCAAAAACTGGGTAAACTAACACTTGGGAGAATGAAAACTAGGGCATTGATTCTCTCTCATGAGGAGAATATGGATTTGTGATTTTGGCTCATGATGAATAACTGGGCTTAAATGACAAGCGGTCAAAATGGGCTACTTGGATTTTGCAAACTAGAAACACTAATAGAAAACAATTTTTACAAATGGAATTGACCTAGAAAAATGTGCAAATGGATTTTTCATGACTCAAAATTGACACACTTAAAGTATTTTTGGAGGACAATAGAGTGGTACAATCCATTTGATCTTACCAATCATGGATCTCAAGTTATGACATCACGAACAGGGGTACCAAACAATATACATTTGCTGACACCAATAAAAAGATAGAAATTCCATTTGGAATCGTGTTTGAAAACTGATCAAACAGATTCATAATGAGCTGAAACTTGAAACATAACAAGTCTCTATTCTCTAAAATGCAATGAAAAAGGAATTTTCTCATTTTGGTCAACAAGGTCAAAGTTTTTGTAGGTCAAACAAGGCTTCCCAAAATTATGTGCAATGTACATCAACATGAAAACAATAAAGTACCAATTTTGAGGGATTCAAAACCTAGTCAAACGGATTTGAAATGGCTCAAAATCTGACACATTGGCTCTTAGATATGGATACTAAACATTCCCAAAGCAGCAAGTCATGGAACATTTCTGGGTGTGAGATATTCAATGACAAACATAGCCTCTTGTCACTGTTTGACACTAAGGTAAAAATGCAGATGTGGAAAATGCTCAAAATGGGACTCCACGAAATGGCTCAGAATCTCAATTTAACTTCATGGAACATTTAGATAGGCTGAATGGAAGGTGCTAGAATCACTAAACATCTCTTAGGCCTCAAAGGTTTAGGCAGGTACAATCTCATTAAAAAAAAATTATGGGGCTTGATTTTCTCATTGGTACTCAAAATAGGGAAGGCAATTTTGAGTCCCAATAGTGGCTCTTTCTAGGGATGCATGTCCCTTGTAGGCATGGAAAGGATTCAGATCTCTAGAAGAAGCAAACCACTTACAACAACTTCAAAACTTCTCTTGAACAACTTTATTGAAAACAAGAAACTACTACCACTATGTACAAGTGATGGCCCCAGGCCACCGAACTTAACAAAATTTTTTACCTCTATCATATACTTGATTTTCATTTACATCTTCTTGAGGTGAACTAAAATTCTCTTTCTCAATTTTACCAATAAGATTAGCATCTTGAATCATATCATTTGGCAAAACGAAATATCTTCCTTCATTCTCATAGTGCATGTACAAAACATCATTAACTTCTACCTCATGCTCATTATGAGAAAACAAATCAGCATGCTCATATTTACACAAACTAAACTAAGAATCAAAATCCAACAATGATTCATGCATGTTGATCAGAAACACAAAGACTTCATATTCTACACCATTCACCAAGTTATATGTACGAAAAACTTGCAACTCACCTTGTGTCTCTGACTGTAAAGAATATGTGAAATCTAGTTGTTGCCTACTTGTAGTCATGTCATTCACTAAATCATATTTATCTTTCACTGAAACCTCTTCACACTCAAAAAACCGATTAGTTACCAAGTCTGAAAAACAATCATGAAAGTGTTGACATAAATCATGCTGATTGTGATCTATATCAAACAATTCATTAGAATGACCTTTGAACTTATCATCAGCATATAGTGAAAAATCAAAATCAAATTTATCACTTCTAGCCTTTGCTTCCTGGTTATATTCAAAACTAATTTTAGTATAATCAGCATGATAAGGATCTAAAAAAAAATGAAACTTCTCCCTATTGGTACTCTCCTTGTTAGAAAAGTTGTCATGTGTATTGATACTTGATCTATTATCAAATACACCTCCAAAACTTGACAATGAATATTCTGATTCTATATCAAATTCAACATCAAACCTTGGGGAAATGACCTCACCTTGAGAAGAAATACCATAATGGACAACATGAGAATCTAAAGAAACATTTGCATATCTTTCAAGATCATGAGCTAGCAGTTTTGAGAATTCATCCACACTCAACAAGATTTCATCACAAGTCTCTTCTCCTAGGTTGTGATCATAAAATGACTGATCTAAAAAAGCTTACAACAACAGTACCATTAACATGAAAATCTAAAAAACTAGAATCCATACTACAATATATTACCTCTTCTTTGCACAATACCTCTTTACTAGGTGTGTCATTCTCATCTTTACCAAACGAAGAATTATCCATACTGCTATTAAAACTTTCCACACTCTCATGCACATTGTCACATGATTCATTTTCAGACACATAACCATCTTCATCCTATTGACTAAAATCATCTAATTCAGTAGATCTAGAATCCATTTCTTCAAAATCACAAGAAATGTTGTCATTATCTATGGATTCACTAGACTCACTACTACTTTCAACACATTCACATTGGATATTTAAATCATTCTCAAATTTCTTGAAAAGACTATCAACATGAAAAATATTTTGTACCCTCAAATGTGATGGCCAATTAACTAAATTAGGTATAAAGACATCTAAGAAAGCAATAGGCCATGAAGATTCCTTCGGTCTTAAAGAAACGTGCAACTCCATAAGTGCTGATTTAAACCTTTCATAGATCTGATCATCTTCTAGACCTTGAACATTTCCTACCACATTTCTTATAAATTTGACAATCTGATTGCATAGAGCTTTCTTAATTTCTATCATATCTTTTAGCACATCTTCATATCTTGGTAAACTAATTTCAGATCTAAGATTTTATTCCATTATAAAATAAAACTTCTACCTCTTTCTTCTACTGCTAAAATCATTGAACAGAGGCAATCTTTTTAAACACTTGACCTTCATGAAAAGAAACATGAAAATTAAAATACCTCAAGTGCTGATGCTAAACTTCGATCTGCTGATTTTTCATAGGTGCAAGACTAAAATTCCTTCACACCACTGGTCAAAACTTTGTAGAGTCACCACCTCCTTTCAAGAGGATAAAGAGATCAATACTGTGATTCACTTTTACAATTCACTTTCTTATATCAGCAGATTAAACAACCCTTTAAGAAACTATCAAGAATCTAAAATTTCCTTTTCAAGATACTATCAAAAGCTTCAGATCTGCCCATACAACTGAGAATCCTTTGAATTTTGCAATGAAATCAAACTAAGAACAAATTGGTACAGAGATTTGAGAGTCGCTACTCACACTTTGTGAGAAATAAAACATTTTTCGTCATTTGACAAATCTGAACTAGACCTTTAGATGTAGGGGAAAATTTGCAAATCATTAACAACTTGAAAAGAAAATGCACTTCATAAATCAATTCCTGACTCTAAATTTTCTCAACAACACTTGCAAAAACTGAATTGCTTGAAGATAGACCTATAATAGTCATAGAACACAATTTACATCCAATTTCACAATATACTGTTGTCCATGAATAAAGCTTAACTAGGGGACACACAACTTCAGAAAGGATATGAAAAGACTACCATAATTCCTCATTGCTGTAGCAAATTCATAGGATTGAAATATTCACTTAACACAAGAGATCCTTGTCCTTTTAAAAAAATGTATTGCCATCTTATCTCCCCAACAGAGTCACCATTTTGTTGGTGTTTGAAAATGCTGGAGGGTTTTCAATTACCTCGATGAGAACAAAACATATCTAGGGGTAGCTAACTCCCATTTTCAGCATATCTTTTCAGACACTGGGCCAACTATAAGGCATGACTCTTCTTCTACTTCAGGCTCTGCAAACCCTAGGCAAGGGAACCTCAGATCCAATTAATATGGTACCAGTGCAAAACATATCCCTAGATCTAACAAAATAGATTATGACCCTTATATCTCCTAATAACTCCTATAATAATACAGATCTGCAGTAGCAAATTGCAAATCCTATGATATTCACAAGCTGAGTGAGGGTTAGACATTTACGTTCTCCAATATGAAAAGGGAAAAGCGTTTGATTAATAATGTTGAATTCAACAAACCCTCAAATATGCAACAATAAGAATTAATGATCATATAGCTGATTAGTGCCTAATCCATTGGGAAAATCCATGAATCAAATGTATACATATGGATATATGATACTTATTTAAATATTTCGATATACGATCTATCTATTTACCTTGTAAATAAACATCTGTGCTCAAACCTAACATCATTCTTACATGATATCCCCCTCAATAAACTTGCAACCCTATTGATTTCCCTAAAGCATTTACATAGCCCCTTGAGTTATAAGCAACAATGAAACAACATACAACCTTAAGGGACTACAACTATGACCTAGGCTGTTTGTTCAAAGACCATAAAACATTGAAAATTGACTAAGATAGGAGACGAGAATCAAAATGAAACTAATGAAATTCTTGTTCATTTGTATTCATTTCCTTGAAACAATACAACCAAATGCATGAAATTAGAACATGAAAGAACCTAACATATCAAAACTTGTTGTATTATCCTTCCTACTACTATTCATAGAAGAGAGAATATGTTGAAGGATGAAGGTGGAATCATAGATTTGGATCCAACAAAGCGGTTCCATAGAAAAAGTGAGAAATTCCAACCAATAAAGGTCTCACAGTAACAAAAAATTGGAACGCTACTGGTTCAGAGAGAAAATTGCCAACCCCTACAATGAATGAAAGAAAGCAAGATATAGAAGAAGATGAATTCCCAGATCTGATCTATGCTTGACATGTGTCCACTTGGAATTCAATCCCTTGCAACTGAATAAACTCTCTCTTCCTTCTCCCATTTTGATCTATTTTAGTTTTCATCATCATCCTCTTACTAATTTGCAAATATGTTTGTTGAAATAATGAAAACTTTTGTTTTCCAAAATATCTGATCTGCCTCATGAAATGTTGGTGAAATTTTGAGTTTTCACTGATTTGAAAGTGGTTAAATTTGCCTCAAACTACATTTTCATTGCCTTTTAACCACATTAAGGTCATTACCATGTCAAAAATAAGTTGTGAACTTTGATACCTGAATACAGTTGCAAATTGGAAACTTGATCCAAAACCTCCTTTAGTTTAAACCAGTGGCATTCTGTGCAAAAATTGATCTGAAAATCAGAAAGTTTAGATTCCCCCAGTTTTGGCGATATATAACGTTGCATATTTTGCTTACCAAAAATGCATAGGAAGTTAGTTTGAAAAATGTCCCTCTGGTATAGCTACCTAGTTTGCAACTCCTCGAAATTTAAAATTTCAAAAATTGAAATTCATCTAAAGTTTAAACTTTAGAAAAACCCTTTTTGATATAAAAGGAATTCTGAGCGTGCCCTTTTAAAATGATTTTATAAAAGTCATTTTAAAAAAAATTCTTATATTTGCCCACATCCTTCAGATTTTGGGTCAACACAAGTTTGATCGAGCCTCTTCTACCATGTGGCACTCCGTGATTTGTCCACCTCTGCATTAGATGCCACATCATCATTTGGGCAAGCCCGTACCACGTGTCACCTTCTTGCATTCTCACATTTTTTAAACCTCGTGCAACTCCCTTTTGCAGGCTTGTGCTCATTGTTGGATCTTGACACATGGCATCATCTCGTTACATCTCACCTAAACTTGCATGCCTCTTCCATGTCATTTCCAGTTGGGACCCGCACCACATGTTATATGCCTGCTATTTTGCATTACTTAACGTCTGAACATGTTCATTTTGTGGGCATGCGCTAGCCAGTGGATGAAGACACGTGTCAACATCTGGGTGCATCCCACCACATCAGGTCACCTACATCTTTGTCTAAAATTTTGTTATGTCATTATTGACAACTAGCTAACATCATCAATGGGGTACCTCACATGGGTCAGGCTTCCAAAAGCCCAAGTTCTTTATACATTAAGAAATGCAAGTTAAGTTTTATTTAAACACCTTAGAATTTTTCTATGGGATGCATGTGGGATAATAGTTTTCCCTGACCAATACGCTGCATTCTCCCAATAATTAGATAACTTGACATTGTGGCTTTCATCCAGTAGTATATCCCGAGGCTTCACATCAAAGTGAAGTATGTGGTATATACACTCCTCATGCAAATAGAGAAATCCTTGTGCCATCTCCAGAGAAATTTTAATGCATAATAGGCAGATGAATATACTGTGGCTTATCCTTTTAAAATCACGGCTTCTCCTTCAACATGAACACTGCCCCTGCTAAAATGCAGAGTCTTCAACTGCTGTTGACAGGGCCTTTTTCTTTATAATGCCACCACTACAAACTCTTCCTTCCATGTGGAGTACTTCCCCATCTAACACCTACTCCCTGCGGCTTCATCTAAGTCTACTGCCGCCTCATAAGCCTTGGAGTGTTTGCTTGCACACACCCTCTGTTCATGCACTGAGGGTTTCTCATTGTTAATGTTGTGCCCTTTTTTTAGGCGGCTCCTTTAATCGTGCATGGGTTTTGTCTTTTGAGCCAGTGGCTTTCTATGTATGGACGGCTCCTCTGAAACCATGGACTTCTTGTTCCTTTTACTACATTTTCAATCATGCATGTGGGGCTTAAATATGGGCGTTGACTGCCCTTCTTCTAAGCCAGTTGTGCTCTTTTGTTGATGTGGGTGACCCTTTGAAAACATGGAAGCTCCATGTTATTGATAGTGTAGGCTACTCCTCGACATTTGATGTGAGGCTGAGTTCTTTCCTTCCTTTTGAGTCTGAGGTGGCAGTTTCAAATTTTTCTATGATCCTCTATTGTTTTTATTGCGGCTTCCCCTACTTTGACTATATTTTCCTCTGATGCTGCCCCTCATATGTTACCACTTCTCCACATTAAATGTGGATGCTCCCACTTTTCCACTACATCGAGTTTCCTACTGATGTTTTGTGAGAATTACCCCTTGAAATAGAGTCCTCCTTGTCCTACGCGAGCAATAGATGCAATTGCATGAGCTCTATCAACCTTCTCTAACACTGAAAATATTCCTTTTCTTTTAAAATGCCTTGCGACTGGTGGCATTTTTTGTGGTCTCTTGTTTTTGGCATGGACTACCTCTTTTATTCACATGTGGGCTTTTGAGTTTTAGCCACCCTTGCTCATACTAGTGGGTTCTTTATTCATTTGCGTGGGTTGCCTTATTTTGTGCACATGTGTGGGTCTATGTCCAGTCGCATTTAAGTTGGAAAATTCAAAATACCACATAGCCATCTCACACATGCCAAGAGAAATCAATATTCTAGATAGTTTTACCATTGATTACAGTGCCTTTGAGTTTTGGATCATAGAACATAAAGTACAGGTTGTACATGCTAGTTTTATTGATTGTGATAGAATTTGGCAGCATCATTGTAGTCACATCATTTCCCCTAAAAATAATGGATATGCGTTTAGACCAATCTCCTTCCTCAGATGGGTGCACAATAATTTCCCCTTGTATGCAACCATCTGCTTTTGCAAGATCATGGGTACAGAAAAAGGTAGTGGAACCCATAGAAATGGAGCCCCCAATCTTATCCCTATCTTTTATTTCAAACACTATTGCTTCAATAAGTCTTGTGTTATGCTCCATTTCTATTCAATCTGATGCAATTAGTCGAGCCCCCAAAGTGGGTCCGACTAAATTTTTTTTTGTTTCCAAACAACTGAATCATCAAATTGATTTTCATAACATCTTGAACTGATTAAAATCAAATGTGACCACTAAATAATCATTTACGAGTCATTTTATCACTCTTTTGCAAACTGTCAATTTTGCGTCAAGAGGCACTTTGACTGGCCTTAAAAACTGACACAAACACCTGACCAAGCTCCGAAATTAGACAGACTGATGCTCTATTTCACATACTTTTACCATGTTAAATCTTGTCTCATGAAAAATTTAGGGTCAAAAGATATTTGTTGTCAAAGTTGACCTCTTAGATCTGCTTGCAAGAAAACATGTCAGAAAGCAATAAACTGGGTTTGGATTTGGCTTCTAAAACTAGGTGAACTGACACTTGGGAGAATGAAAACTAGGGCATTGATTCTCTCTCATGAGGAGATTATGGATTTGTGATTTGGGCTCATGATGAATAAATGGGCTTAAATGGTAAGTGGTCAAAGTGGGCTACTTGGATTTTGCAAATTGGAAACATTGACAGAAAGCAATTTTTACAAATGTAATTGACCTAGAAAAATGTGCAAATGAATTCGTCATGACTCAAAAATTGACACACTTAAAATATTTTTTGAGGAAAGCACAGTGGTATAATCCATTTGATCTTACCAATCACGGATCTCAAGTTATGACATCACGAACATGGTTACCAAACAATCTACATTTTTTGACACTAGTAAAAATATAGAAATTCCATTTGGAATCGTGTTTGAAAACTCATCAAATGGATTCATAATGAGCTAAAACTTGAAACATAACAAATCTTTGATCTCTAAAATGTAATGCAAAAAGAATTTTCTCAATTTGGTCAATTGGGTCAAAGTTATTGCAGGTCAAACAGGGCTTCCTAGAATTATGTGCAATGTGCATCAACATGAAAATTGTAAACTACCAACTTTGAGGGATTCAAAACCTTGTCAAACGGATTTGAAATGACTCAAAATCTAAAACATAGGTTCTCAAGTATGGATGCTAAACATTCCCAAAGCAGAAAGTCATGAAACATTTCTGGGTGTGAGATATTCAATGAAAAACATAGCCTCCTGTCACTATTTGACACTAAGGTGAAAATGTAGATTTGGAAAATGCTCAAAATGGGACTCCACGAAATGGCTCAGAATCTAATTTTAACTTCATGAAACACTTAGACAGGATGAATGGAAGGCGCTAGAAGCACTGAACACCTCTTAGGCCTCAAAGGTATAGTCGGGTACAATCTCATTAAAAAGCATTTATGGGGCTTGATTTTCTCATTGGTACTCAAAATAGGGAACACAATTTTGAGTCCGAACAAGTAGAATTCCACAATCTCCATTGAAAGAAAGTATGCAACATTGTCCATGACTAGCTTCAACGAGATGCCAAATCTCACAAGGATTTTCTCCTTAATAAATTCATAGATAAATTTGGAGGTGGTTCTCTTGGTAGGATTTGCTTCCACCCACTTACTAAAGTAGTTTGTAGTAGTTATAATGTATAAGTGACCAGCATAAGAGGAGGGATTCCTTGGACCAGTACAATCAATTCCCCATTGCTGAAAGGGGACTTCTATTACTACTAGCTTCAAAGGTAAGGAAACCAACTTGTGTTTACTAGAAAACTTCTTACAATTGTCACATTTAGCTACCCACCTATAGACATCTCTGAACATACTAGGCCAATAAGAGCACCACCTCAAAATTTTATAAGATGTTATTGAAGAAGAGTAGTGCCCACCACAAGCTTCATCATGAAATCCTTGGAGAAGCCTCTTTTGTTGTGGCTTATCCAAACACATTAGGAAGGTGCCATCAATTTCCCTTTTATACAATTGATCTATTGGAAATGTAGATAAGGCTAGGTGACTGAGAGGGGGGCTGAATTATGAACTAATAAATATTTTACTCCAATTCACCAATTAATCCTTCATAAACTAATCTGATCTAATTGCATGCATGAAAGACTAAAAGAAATAAAATATTCATAACACTTGACACGATATTTGGTAACCTAGAAACCTTCCAAATAAATAGTAAAATTGGGGTGCGGATGATACCCACAAGCTTTTGTACCATAGTATAAAGTTGGCCTATTAAGGCTTATGATTGATCACTTGTGCTGATCTACCTTGTTAGGAGCAATAAGGACCATTAGGTCTGTTGGCTCCTAATTTAACAGTTTTGAAAATGACCAAGAAACCAGATAAATGCATCTAAGGCTAGCAACTTCCTATGATAGATACACTAGACTACAATCTTGGGCCAACTATAAGGCATAACTCCTTCACTTTAGGCTCTACTAGACCTAGGTGGGTTAACCTTGAGGTTCTAATGAATGGTACCGGTGCATTTAAAACATAAATTTGAACTTAATTATTGTAGATGAAAACCCCTTATATCTCCTAATAACTCATGCAATAAAAGAGATATATAGTAGCTAAATGCAAATCTTTGAATCACATAAGTTGAGTGAGGGTTAATGCTTTTCAGCCCACTATAAAACATGAAATACTAAAATAATTTTAATTAATAATGTTGAATTCAATAAACGCTCAGATATGCAACAGTAAGACTTTAATGATCCTGTAGCTGACTAGTGCCTAATCCATTGGGTAAATCCATGAATCAAATGCATATATATGGATATTTGATACTTATTTATATATTCATATATACGATCTATCTATTTACTTTGTAAATAACATCTCTACTCAATCTGAACCTCATTCTCACATGATATCCCCCTCAGTAAACTTGCAACCCTATTGATTTCCCTGAAGCATTTACATAACCCCTTGAGTTACAAGCAACAATGAAACAACATACAACCTTAAGGGGCTGCAACTACAACCTAAGTTCTATGTCAAAGATTATAAAACATTGAAGATCATTGATGAAGGATACAAGATTCAAGATGAAACTCAACCTTTTGTTGTTCTTTGTATTAATTTCCTCTAAATTATACATTCATATGCATGAAATGAAAACACAAAAAACACCTAACATATCTAAACTATCTATATTTTCTTCCTAGTGCTGTTCATACGAGAGAAATTATGCTGAAAGAATGGTGTCACAGTCATGGGAAAACATCAAAAACTAGAACCAAAACCTAGTATCACAGAATTGAGTGGGTTTTGCTCCAAAAACTGGAACTCTTACAATGAGAAAGAAAGGGAATAATATAGGAAGAAGTGAATTCTTAGATCTGTTGTAAAGATGACATGTGTCCACTCAGAATTCCTTCCCAAGAAGATGAAAAACCTCTTTCTACCCTCTCTCTTCAACTGAATATCAAAATCCCATCATTTGGCCTCTATTATTCAGAAATATCTCAAAATGTAATGATGAAAGAACATAACTAATTCTTGTGTTAAAAGGAATACAAGGTAAAAGTAACAAATTAGTTGAAAATGGTCTCAAGAATGCAAAATAATCTTTTTAGAATAATTTTCCTCCATACCTAGGATTCAACAAGCCTTCACATCTACCCTTTAACCACTCTTGATGATCAGTGACGATTTTTGCCTTTTCTGCTAAGAATGCCCCAAATTACTGACCTATAGCATGAATTGGTGAGCACCTATGCAAAAATTGACCTTAGATTTGGAAAATTTAGATCTTCCTGGTTCTGGTGGTTTATTGGAGCACCCATTTTTGATAAAAAATGCTCCAGTTATGGCCTTCTGAAGATTGAACCTCTATTCCATGGCTTTCATTAAAAAAGATCAATTTGAAAAAATAAAAAAAACCTATAGTTAGAACTATAGCAAATTTTAATTTTAAATCAAATTTTCAAATTTGATTTTGGAGGTCTGCACGTGAGTTGATAAAAATTAATTTTGGGACTTTGATTTTTTTTAATCATTTTTCTAGCTGGGTCAAACTTGGTTTGACTCGCTCTGCCATGTGTTAACATGTGATTTGTTTCGACCTACATAGTCATCAAACTATGTCATTTGGGTGCCATGTCATCACCACCTCATTGCCAGTTGGTCTCACCACATAGGCACTCGCTATGTCACTATACCAACTTCCTTGCATCTTTTCTTTAGCGACATAATGAGAACCACATGATTCGCCACATGTCATGATCTCATTCATCTGATTCCATGTTAGCATCTTATCCACAATTGACTCGCCAAATGTCCTCCTTTGAATTGTTCTCAGGCTGCCACTTGTCATTTAGTAACTTGGTGACATCACCACATCATCTCTACATAGGATCCATCACTCTCCTACCGAATTTTAAGTTTTTCGACGATTCACTATGTTGCTAGCTAGAAAACTTGGGATTTTTTGGCTAGCAAGGTAGTGACTAGCTAGATTTCTTGATTTTCCTATTGCCTACAACTTGCTGATGTCACCATTTCATTTTGCGTGTTTGTTTTAAATTTTACCTTTACTCGCCTCCAACTATCTCGGTCAGATGAGTGGGGCCCTTGCACACAAATTTGCCTTTTAAAAAGGCGCTTCTCTTAAGACAACACACATTGAGTGTAGAACTATATTTAAACTATTAAAACTCCCACCCCACAGTGAATGTGGGATATTGCATCTTCATATGGCCTCTTTCATCTGCTATACATCTTCAACTGGTGGCTTGGTTATTTTGCATAACATTGATTGCTCCTTGTTGCTTACTTTCAACATGGAGCTCCTTCATGTTTGCCGCCATCTCCAATTAGAGGTTGTTCTTCTTCAAAAATGACGTCTTGCTCTTCAAACAACTTCCTTTTCTTAATGCGGGTTCTTCTTATCTTCATTGCATGAGGTTCCTTCTTACTTTGATCTGTTGTTCCCCTTTTCAAAACCATTGCTCCTTATCTTAGCAAACTCCTCTTGTAATGTAGCTACATTTTTTCTACATGCTGGGTCTTCTTTGCAAGGTGTCTTTCTCCTTTGTTTAACTAGCATATATGGTGCTTGGCATGTTCTTCCCAATTTGTTACACTTCCTTTGCCTCTAATTGGCATCTTTTCCTTAGTGCATGGGCTTTGATTTGAAGCATGGGTTGTGCCTAAAATGGCTTCCCTACCTTTCATTCAGCTTCACATGCATATAAACATGTTTTAAACTTAACTTTACATTCACTATGTCTCTAACGCCTGCCATGTTCCTTGCATGAGGCTATTTGTTCCTTCATTACAGTGGCTTTAGCAAGGAAAAGTTACATCCTTTTTATGCAATCCTCTATCTTAAAAATATGAACAACTTTCTTAGACTTGGCATGCGATACTTGTTCATCATCTAAATCATAAGGGTACCGTTACAAAAAGGTTCTAGTCACAATATCCTGAGCTTAGACAAATATACAGTACGAGCTTAACTCTTCCTTGCTATGGGATTGAGCAGGTGAACCTAATATGTATTTAAATGCATAGATCTATCCATGCCATGCAAGAAGCCCATGTGTTTGCTTGATATATATAGGTTAATGGGAATGCATGTATTTGTGAATTTTCAACTTTCAAGTCAGAGACAATAGTGCAGATGTCAAAGGAAATAAATTGGCTCAACTTACATTACATCTATTCCCATTTGAGCTTGAAAACCAACTCCTTGATTTTGCTTTCTTTTAGTTGTTCCAATCTATACCTACTCAATCATTTCCAGTGCAAGAGCATCTGAAGTTTGAAAATAGTAATGTAAATGACAACAAACCAACCCACTCATTTAATAGTTATCCCAAGGTGATTTAAAATCAACTGTATGATGCTTGATATCCTTCTTTTGAATTAGGGTTATGCAAACAACAACATGACTGCTACTTGAATCTCGAGTGGTATATGGGTATTGTAAATGCCCTCTATGGTAACCCTCATTTAAAATTTATCAATTTGGTACTATTAGTTAGCCCCCAAAGTGGGTCTGGCTAAAAAAAATTCATTTCCAAACACCTAAACTGTCAAACTGATCCATAGAATATATGATACTGACTTGACGAAGAATCAATCAGTTCACATCACTTTTTCAACCTTTTTAAAACTCATTTCACCTCTTTTTGCAAATTGTCAATTTATTGCTAGGAAGTCCTTTGATTGGCCTTAAAAATTGATCCAAACCTCCGATTGGGCTCTAAAAATTGGCACACTGATTCTTTGTTTCACATATTTGCACCTCGTCAAATTTTGTCTCATGACAAATTCAAGGTCAAAAGATATTGACCATCAAAGTTGACCTCTCAGAACTGCTTGCAAGAAAACATGTTAGAAAGCAATAAATTGGGTTTGGATTTGGCTTTGAAAACTGGGAAAATTGACACTTGGGAGAACAAAAAACTAGGGCGTTAATTCTTTGTCACAAGGAGAGTATAAATATGTGATTTGGGCTCATGAAGAATAACAAGACACAAATGGCTAGCGGTCAAAGTGGGCTACTTGGATTTTGCAACTGGAAACAATGGCAGAAAAGGGATTTTTGCAAATGGAATGGACTTGGAAAAGTGTGCAAATGGATTCGTCAAGACTTTAAAACTGGCACACTTAAAGTATTTTTAGAGGAAAACACAATGGTACAATCCATTCAATCTCACCTATTATGGATCTCAAGATATGACATCATGAATAGGGGTTCTAAAAAATCTGCAAATGCTGACACTAGTAAAAGTTATAATTTGTGTTTGGAATTGCATTTGAAAACTGATCAAATAGATTCTTCATAAGCTGAAACTTGAAACATAACAAGTCTCTAACATCTACAATGCAATGCAAAAGGAATTTTAGCATTTTGGTCAACTGAGTCAAAGTTATAACTCATCAAACAGGGCTTCCCAGAAATATGAACATTTTGCAAATGTGTGAAAACAGTAAACTACCAACTTTGAGGGATTCAAAACCTAGTCAAATGGACTCAAAAGGACTCAAAATCTAAAAAATAAGTTCTTAAGTATGGATAGTAGACACTTCCAAAGCAGTGAATCACAAAACATCTCTAGGTGCGAGATATTCAATTGCAAACAAGGCCTCTTTTTGCTATTTGACACTTAGGGTAAAAATTAGATTTGATAATTGCTCAAAACAAGACTTCACGAAATGGCTCAAAATGTCAATTTGACTTCATGGAACAAGTGGACATGCTGAATAGAAGGTGTTAGAAATATTAAACACCTCATGGAGTTCAGAGGTATAGCTAGGTACAAATGCATTTAAAAGCATTTATAGGGCTCAAATTTCTCAATGGTACTCAAAATTGACCATGCAATTTTTAGTCCCAACAGTGGCTCTATCTGGGGATGCATGTCTCTTGCAGGCATGGCAAGGATTCAGATCTCTAGAAGAAGTAGACCACACACCTAAAACTTCTCTCGAACAACTATATTGAAAGCAAGAAAACTACTCCTACTATGTACAAACGATGGCCCCGAACCACAAAACTTCAACAAAACTTCTTACCTCTGTCATATACCTTATTTTCATTGCTTTGATCATGAGGTAAGTTAGAATTCTCATTCATATCAGTTTCACCAATCAGATTAACATCTTGAAACACACCACTTAGCAAAACTTAATTTACAACTTCACTTTCATAATGCATATAAAAACTCTCTTCATTCTCAACCACTTGCTCATTATGAAAGTACTGATCAACATGCTCAAACATATTAGACTAAAATTGAAAATTCTCTTCAATGAATGAATCATGCATGCTATTAACTTTGAGTATGAAGGCTTCATACTCAACTTGGGGAAGGGGATCACACATACCTTGAAAATGTGTATCCTTATGCATAACCAGATGATACTCAAACGAGCAATCAAATTTATACTCACAAATATTATCAATGTCAGAATTTGAAACTAATTCAGAGTCCTTCAATGATTCTTCACAATTAGCAAATGGATTAGTCATATTAAAAAATTCATCATAACAATCCTTGCAAGGTGCAGGTAGATTTTCAATAACTGTCTCATCAAACACCTTGTTATCATAATCAGATGCAACATCATGATCATACTCACTGTCATATTAAAAAAAAGAACAATCTAATTTCTCACAGCAGTAGGATAAAGTATCATCATTAAACTCATTCTCCAATAAATTTGAACCGTCCATGTTCTCTTCAAACAAAGGATTGATAACTCCATGCAATGACCCTCTTTGAACATTTTGACTAAAATGGGCTGATCATCATCAGTATTCTCATCATATAAAGTGTTAGTATAAACTTTAAAACCATAATGCGTTTCCTCTTCATGGAGACTTTCAGCATGTGAAAAAAAAATCAAAACTACATGCAGACTCACTATCTACTCCATCAATGAAAAATATAGAAAATAAATCAAAGTTACTTTCATTGTCTTCATGTAGGTGATTCAAATGTCTTGCAATCCTATCATTATTTATCTTACCAATGGGTGCTAATGCATTAATCTGAGGATCACTCATATACTGATCATCACTACACTCATCCTCAAGACACTCTTCTACACAATTAGGTAATCTATCTTTATGGATAACCTCTTTGTCTTCATATTGTGTAGACAAATCTTCTTCACAACTTTCAACATCTAGCTAAATTGTATAACTCTGAAATGAAGCTTCACTTTCAGATTTAGAATTAGAACTCATACCTTTACTTGCATAAGAGAAATCACTTCCATCATTGCTTTCTTCTTCCCAATTTGCATCTGATTCACCTGAAGATGAACACATACTAGCACGATCCTCTTCTTGACTTGAGCAACAAGTCTCGCCATTGTCTTCACATGAAGCTTCTTCAAAATATACTGGATCAACAACTTCACCTTTATCACTTGGAAGATAACTTTCAGCTTCTTCGTACTCATATTGAGATGACTATCTTTCAACTTTAGATTTAATAATATTCTCAACATGATGTAATCTATGAATAAGATAGTGCATTTCTTGCATATCTGACTGATCAAGTGAATCCATCTTACCATCTATTGTTGAAACATTAGAAACATGTGCACTCTGTTCTTTTGACTATGACCGAGATAAGTGTGATTCATATTCTCCATCTTGTATTATCTCTCCATGACATATTAGATCAACAACATCAAGTTCGTGATCAGAGAGATAACTTCTAGCCTTCTCACTTACAAAAGACTGAGATTTAGGAGTAGCATCCTCAAAATCTGAAGCATTAGTTACATTATCATACATATAATTATCATGAGAAGAACTTACTGCTGTAACTAAACTTTGATTCATAAAATCACCACAATGCTGGTCCTTATCAAAGTTTGAAATATATCTTATTGCTATAACATCATGAACATGTGTGTTGTCATTTGTAACCAAACTAACCTTACTTATACACATATTCTGATCTGAATTTTCTACTTGATTAAAACCTACAATAGGGGTGCTGATATTGTTATTTGAAACTAAATAATCAACACTATATTCCACTTTTCTTTCAAACACATTATACCAGCAATCAATCATAGCAAAATAACCGATAATCAATCCATACTTCATATTATTCTCAATATCCCTAGTGGTCACAAAAGCCTGATATAACATCTATGGTTCTTTATCCCTGAGTAGATAATTCATTTTCTTGTCAAATGCATCAAAATACATATCTAAACACATTTGATCATTGGGTCTATAACTCTCAGGGATTTCATTTAGAACCTTTGCAAATACAATACTAAATTGAGGAACCAATTCATCATAAGAATCAGATATGCTTACCCGTTCTCCAAATTGCTCCATGAAGGTTGAATGCAACTCACCCCAAGATGAAAGAGAACATGCTGGTAGGAAAGAAAACTAGTCTCTAGCATCACCTTCCAAAATTTGAACAACTTCATGTGCACATCCTCATAAGCAATCTCATAGTCACCCATTAAATCACTGAACAATTCAACATGATGAGTAGCTGAAAAAAGATGGTTCCCACTAAACTTAGGCAAACATTTCCTAACATCGTTAGGAATGACATTTGGGAAACCATGAATACCATCAAAACATAATGGCATATACCTCTTGGTAGAAATAGGTCTAGAAAATTTATTGACAGGCTGCATACTAGATGAAATGAAACTTGACATTCTACAAAGATACGAAACTCATTCACCAATAATTCTAATTTGAAATTTGCAGCAGATCTATAACCTTCTACCAAATAACTCTTTTCAAGTACACTTCACAAACTTAAAGACAACAAGCTGAAACTCGATCCGATGAAGTATATAAAACCTTTTAAACTATTCTCCTCCTATTAGTGATGAAGCTCACTTGATGGAGAACACTGTTCACAATCAATTTTCATGAAATGAGAAGACATGAAGGTGAAAATACCTCAAGATTCAGATAGGTGAAATTTCTCTGCCTACCATTTACAATAGCAGACCAAAAATCTTATCAAATCCTTACTAAACATTTTGAATCAACACACCACAAATCTTGCAACCATTTAAATGTTTCAACCTCTTCTAATCTGTTCCTCTCCTGCAACAACTAATCACAATTCATGTATAACACTGCACTGGTACAAAGATTAACTTCGAGTCACCACTCACATTAAGTGAGATATGAATTGGATTAAATTTGAACATAACTACAAACTAATTTGAAACAACATCAGATAGAAGAAACCTTCTTTATATTTATCTTGAATTTGGAACTTATAAACAAAGCTGAAACATAACCCTTCCACACTATCAGATCCAAACTACACTTCTCTTTTCAAACAAAAATTTCAACAATGAATTCAGATCTACCCAAGAATTTTCTGAAAGCCCTCAACAAAATATACATACAATTACATGCCACTGGTTTTAGAGATAGATTTTCCACTCACAATTGTGAGAAAAGATTGAAACACATATTATTACTGATCTAATTTTGAACTAGACTTTCAACATGAAATAAACTTGCATATCCTCAAATATTTTGAAAAGAGAACAAGATACTGATCAATCATTTGACTCTAAAACTTATAATAGCATTTGTAGAGACCAAACTGATTGAATACAGACTTATAGTATTTATAAAACACAATTTAAATCCAAGTCTCACAACATACTACTGTAAAAGGATAAAAAAATACTAGGGTGCATGAAATTCAGAAAGGATATGGAAAACACCTCACAACCCTATTGTTGTAGCAAAATTTGTTCTGATGTATTGAATCCTCTTTAAATTCTCAAGGTTTGTCCATCACATAGATTCAATACACTCCCCAGTAGAGTTGCCATTTTGTTGATGACTCAGATGGGAAAAAATCCAACTAAAAATAGGATTGAAATATTCAATGAACACTAGAGATTCTTGTCCTTTTAACAATGAATTACTTCATAGCTTCCCCAATAGAGTCACCCTTTTTTTGGCTCCTGATTTAACTATTTTGAAAATGACTAAGAAGCTAGATAAATGCATCTAAGGCTAGCAACTTCCTATGAAAAATACACTAGACTGTAGTCTTGGGCCAACTTTAAGGCATAACTCCTTCTTCACTTCAAGCTCTACTAAACCTAGGAAGGTTAACCTTGAGGTTTTGATGAATGGTACCAATGCATTTAAAACATAAATTTGGACCTAATTATTGTAGATGAAAACCCCTTATATCTCCTAATAACTCATGCAATAAAAGAGATATACAGTAGCTAAATGCAGATCTATGAATCACATAAGTTGAGTGAGGGTCAATCCTTTTTAGCCCTCTACAAAATATGAAATACTAAAATGATTTTAATTAATAATGTTGAATTCAAAAAAGCCTCAGATATGTAGCAGTAAGACTTTAATGATCCTGTAGCTAACCAGTGCCTAATCCATTGGGCAAATCCATGAATCAAATGCATACATATGGATATCTGATACTTATTTATATATTCAGATATACGATCTATCTATTTACTTTGTAAATAAACATCTCTGCTCAATCTAAACCTCATTCTTACATGATACCCCCCTTAGTAAACTTGCAACCCTATTGATTTCCATGAAGCATTTACATAACCCCTTGAGTTACAAGCAACAATGAAACAACATACAGCCTTAAGGGACAGCAACTACAACCTAAGCTCTATGTAAAAGATTATAAAACATTGAAGATCACTGATGAAGGAGACAAGATTCAAGATGAAACTCAATCATCTGCTATTCTTTGTATTAATTTCCTTGAAATTATACATACATATGCATGAAATGAGAACACATAAAAAACCTAATAGATCTGAACTATCTATATTTTCTTCCTAATGCTATTCATACAAGAGAAATAATGCTAAAAGAATGGTGTCACAGTCATGGGAACACATCCAAAATTGGAACCAAAACCTGGTATCACAACATTGAGTGGTTTTTTCTCCAAAAACTTGAACCCTTACAATGAGAAAGAAATGGAATAATATAGGAAGAAGTGAATTCTTAGATCGATTGTAAAGACGACATGTGTCCACTCAAAATTCCTTCCCAAGAAGATGAAAAACCTCTTTCTACCCTCTCTCTTCAATTGAATACCAAAATCCCATCATTTGGCCTCTACTAGGCACAAATATCTCAAAACGTAATGATGAAAGAACATAACTAATTCTTGTGTTAAAAGGAATACAAGGTAAAAGTAACAAATTAGTTGAAAATGGCCTCAAGAATGCAAAATAATCTTTTCAGAATAATTTCCCTACATACTTAGGATTCAACAAGCCTTTACATTTTCCCTTTAATCACTCTTGATGATCATTGACGAGTTTTGCCTTTTTTGTTGAGAATGCCCTAGATTTTACAAACTGACCTATAGCATGAACCGGTGAGCACCTGTGCAAAAATTGACCTCAAATTTGGAAGATTCAGATCTTCTCGATTCTGGTGGTATATTGGATCACCCATTTTCAATAAAAAATGCTCCAGTTATGGCCTTCTGAAGATCGGACCTCTATTCCATGCCTTTCATTAAAAAAGATCAATTTGAAAAAATTAAAAAAACCTATAGTTAGAACTATACCATATTTTAATTTTAAATCAAATTTTCAAATTTGATTTTGGAGGTCTGCACGTGAGTTGATAAAAATTAATTTTGGGACTTTGATTTTTTTAAATCATTTTTCCAGCCAGGTCAAACTTGGTTTGATCATCCCTACCACATGTCAACATGTGATTTGTTTCCAGCTACATAGTCATCAAACCCTGTCATCTGGGCACCATGTCATTGCCACCTCATTGCCAGTTGGTCTCACCACATAGGCACTCAGTATGTCGCCATACCAACTTCCTTGCATCTTTTCTTTAGCGACATAATGAGAACCACATGATTCAACATGTGTCATGATCTCGTTCATCTAATTCCATGTCAACATATTATCCACAATCTACTCACCAAATATCCTCCTCTAAATTGTTCTCAGGCTACTAGTTATCATTCAATAAGTTGGTGATGCTGCAACATCATCTCCACATAGGATCCATCACTCTCCTGCCAAATTTTAGGTTTTCTGATGATTCACTATGTCGCTAGCAGGAAAACCTAGGATTTTTTCGCTAGCGAGGTAGTGACTAGCAAAATTTCTTGATTTTCCTGGTCGCCTACAACTTGTTGATGTCACCATTTCATTTTGTGTGTTTGTTTTAAATTTTACCTTTACTTTCCTCCAACTATCTCGGTCAGATAGTGGGGCCCTTGCACACAGCTTTGCCTTTTAAAAAGGGGCTTCTATTAAGACAACACACATTGAGTGTAGAACTATATTAAAACTATTAAAACTCCCACCCCGCAGTGAATGTGGGATATTGTGTCTTCATATGGCCTCTTTCATTTGCTATGCATCTTCAACCGGTGGCTTGGTTGTTTTTCATAATGTTGATTGCTCCATGCTGCTTACTTTCAACATGGAGCTCCTTCATGTCTGCTGCCATCTCCAATTAGGGGCTATTCTTCTTTAAAAATTGCATCTTACTCTTCAAACGACTTCCTTTTCTTACTATGGGTTCTTCTTATCTTCGTTGCATGAGGTTCCTTCTTACTTTGATCTATTGTTCCCCTCTTCAAAACCATTGCTCCTTATCTTAGCCAGCTCCTCTTATAATGTACCTACATTTTTTCTACATTTTGGGTCTTCTTTGCAAGGCATCTTTCTCCTTTGTTTAACTAGCGTATATGGTGCTGGGTAGATTCTTCCCAATTTGTTACACTTCCTCCACCTATAACTAGCATCTATTCCTTAGCACTTGGGCTTTGATTTGAAGCGTGGGTTGTGCCTAAAATGGCTTCCCTGCCTTTCATTCAGCTTCACATGCATATAAACATGTTTTAAACTTAACTTCACATTCACTACATCTCTAACGCCTCCAATGTTCCTTTCGTGAGGCTGTTTGTTCCTTCATTATAGTGGCTTTAGCAAGGAAAAGTGACATCCTTTTTATGAAATCCTCTTTCTTAAAAATATGAACAACTTTCTTAGACTTGGCATGAGATACTCATTCATCATCTAAATTAGAAGGGTACCATTACAAAATTATTCTAGTCACAATATCTTGAGCTTGGATAAATATATAGTATGAGTTTAACTCTTCCTTGCTATGGGACTGAGCAGGTGAACCTAATATGTATTTAAATGCATAGATCTATCCATGCCATGCAAGAAGCCCATGTGTTTGCTTGATATATATATATATATATATATATATATATATATATATATAGGTTAACAGGTATGTAGGTATTTGTAAATTTTCAACTTTCAAGTCAGAGACAATAGTGCAGATGTCAAAGGAAATAAATTGGCTCAACTTACATTACATCTATTCCCATTTGAGCTTGAAAACCAACTCCTTGATTTTGCTTGCTTTTAGTTGTTCCAATCTATACCTACTCAATCATTTCCAGTGCAAGAGCATCTGAAGTTTGAAAATAGTAATGTAAATGACAAAAAACCAACCCACTCATTTTTTAGTTATCCCAAGGTGATTCAAAATCAACTATATGATGCTGGATATCCTTGTTTTGAATTAGGGTTATGCAAACAACAACATGACTACTTCTTGAATCTTGAGTGGTATATGGGTATTAGAAATTCCCTCTATGGTAACCCTCATTTAAACCATATCAATCTGGTACTATTAGTCGACCCCCAAAGTGGGTCTGGCTAAAAAATTTTTGTTTCCAAACACCTAAAATGTCAAATTGATCCATAGAATATCTAATATTGAGTTGACGAAGAATCAATCAGTTTGCATCAATTTTTCAACCTTTTTAAAACTCATTTCACCTCTTTCTGCAAATTGTCAATTTATTGCCAGGAGGTCCTTTGACTGGCCTTAAAAATTGATCCAAACCTTTGACTGGGCTCTAAAAATTGGCACACAAATTCTCTGTTTCAAATATTTGTACCTCGTCAAATTTTGTCTCATGAAAAATTCAATACCAAAAGATATTTACCGTCAAAGTTGACCTCTCAGAAATGCCTGCAAGAAAACATGTCAAAAAGTAATAAATTGGGTTCAGATTTGGCTTTGAAAATTGGGCAAATTGACACTTGGGAGAATGAAAATTGGGGCGTTAATTCTCTGTTATGAGGAGAGTATAAATATGGGAATTGGGCTCATGAAAAATAATAGGACGCAAATGGCGAGTGGTCAATGTGGGCTAGTTGGATTTTGCAACTGGAAATAATGGCAAAAAAGCAATTTTTGCAAATGGAATGGACTTGGAAAAGTGTGCAAATGGATTCGTCATGGCTCTAAAACTGGCACACTTAAATTATTTTTAGAGGGCAACACAGTGGTACAATCCATTCAATCTCACCTATCACGAATGTCAAGATATGACATCACGAACATGGGTTCTAACAAATCTGCAAATGTTAACACCAGTAAAAGTTATAAATTGCATTTGGAATCACGTTTGAAAGTTGATCAAACGAATTTGTCATAAGTTGAAACTTGAAACATAACAAGTTTCTGATGTCTACAATCCAACACAAAAGGAATTTTAGCATTTTGGTCAACTGGGTCAAAGTTATAACTCATCAAATAGGGCTTCCCAAAAATATGAACATTTTGCAAATGTGTGAAAATAGTAAACTACCAACTTTGAGGGATTCAAAACCTAGTCAAATGGACTTGAAAAAACTCAAAATCTGAAACATAGGTTCTTAGGTATGGACACTAGACACTCCCAAAGTGGTGAATCAATTTTTTTTTTTGGGTGCGAGATATTCACTTGTAAACAAGGCCTCCTTTCGCTGTTTGATAGCTAGTGTAAAAAGCAGATTTGATAATTGCTCAAAACAGGACTTCACGAAATGGCTCAGAACGTCAATTTGACTTCATGGAATAAGTGGACATGCTAAATGGAAGGTGTTAGAAACATTAAACACCTCATGGAGCTCAGAGGTACAGCTGGGTACAAATGCATTTAAAAGCGTTTATAGGGCTAAAATTTCTCAATGGTAATCAAAATTGACCATGCAATTTTTAGTCCCAACAAGGTCCACCTTGTGAAAGGATTTATACAATAAAATGAATTATGTATTCAATTAGGAGATTCTACATAAGACTATTAATTCCACCTTGTTAGAGGATTTGATTGATGCACATGTTAGGATGAACTAGTAGCTGATCTTTGCTATGCAATTTGGTTTGCATAATGAGATTCCTTTGATGTAGAATGATCACTTAATGTGATGGATGAGACTATGCTTTTCCTTGTATTGTTTGTAGCCTTCAAACTTGCATGTGCTTCATACTCATGGTTAATTGCATATCCATTTGGATGTTCACTAGATATCTCTCATTTATACCAATCTAAATAATTAGCTTCTAAAGTCAGCTACAATACCATATTCTAAAACTTCACCAGTCGGCTTAGTGCTAACACTTAGGTTCAGAAGTCCACTTGGGTGATATACTAATAGTTGGCAACATAGTGAACTGGGCAATCTCTGGCACTTAGTTGACATTGGTGCTCGGTCGACATGTTTCACTTGGGAATAGGCATGAACCTAGTTAACAATGATGACTTGGAAAACATTGAAGCGCTCAGTTAACACTATGATAACCCGATTACTTTTCTAGCTTGGACAAAACTACTTTTTCTCTACTCAGTTAACATGGCTAGTTTAGTTAACACTAGCTTTCTACTTTACTTGGTTAACACTCCATGTTTGTCTTGGTTGCCATTGTTTGCAAAATTTACTTTGTGGTACTTAGAAAAAATGTAACTAACCAAATGATTAAGTGTTTTGATACTTATTGACAACTAGTCTGGCAATAAGGTCAACAATCTCCCCCTTTGGCATTAGTGAAAAGACACTTATCATACCAAAAAATTGTGAATACTCAAAATGATGAGTCAAAACTCCCCCTATGAATGTACCTAGGTCTGTAGCTCATTTTTGACTATTGTGTTGATACTTAGTTGACATTGACTCTATTTTTGACTTTTCAAAAATAAATTTTGTAGCTTTTCTATATACATAGATTCATTCTTCCTTATACAAAATACTCCTTAAACACTATATATAACTATATTTCCCCCTTGGATTCCTCACATGTTATATTTCTCCCTTGTTTTTGACAGAAATTCCAAAAAATGCATATTTACAAAGTAATACCAAAATGTGAGAGGAAATTACTATGTATCTTGAAAATTAGAGACATGGTTTTGTCCCAATTTTCTTGCAAAACTTTAGAAGAATGCAAAGCTATTTGAACTTCAGCTGATAACTCCATCATATGATGAACAATAGATTTTTTTATTTTATCATGGATTAATGTCTTTGCATGAACAATGTGTTTCTGCATTACATCCATGTTTGGAATTATCAAACTCTAAATTTCTAACAGTGTAGCCCTAATTCTTGCTTCTTCTCTCAATAACTCTGCCTACAAGTTGGTTAGATACTTAATCTTGCTAAAATTTTCTAAACTAGTACTAGGGTCAAGTGACAACTGGCTTGCCCTTGCCTTCATTTTAGTATCAATCTTTGACAACTTTTCTCTAATTTCCTTGGTAAAATTTGTGGTATCACTTAATTTTACAAACAAGGAAACAACATTATTAATAGTGCTTTCAAAAAAAAAAAGAATAGTTGACAGTTCCACTTGATCTATGACAATCTTTTGTGCCACATTATCCAAAACTTTATTCTCAAATTTTCTCTCTACCCTCTGCAATAGTTTCTCTTGACCATTCAAATCTTCATTGAACTTGTGGACTATGTTAACAAGTTGGTCAAATCTAGAGTTCTTTTAATTAACTTCAATACTTAGTACATCAAGAAATATACCTTTGATGTCTTCCAACACTCGATTTCTTTTCTTCTTCTATACTCTAAACTTCTGCTATTGAGCTCTTTTCTTCCAAAGTTCTCCAAGTGTTTCCATTTGATCAGGAGTAAGATTGGAGGGATCCCAATCTAGAATTATTATTTCTTCATCTAGATCAACTTCATTAATAGAAAATTCTATCTCTTTCCTTTTAGCATTTGGAATAGGTGAAGGAATGATTTCCTTACCTTTACTTATATCTTCAATGCTCTATAGAGGCTTGACTTCAATTGTCATTGCACTTGGTGTGGAATCACTTGGGACAATAACAACATGACTGATTGGAGAAACAACAAAAATTATAGGAGTACTTATAGTGCCTTGTTGTAAATCAGTCTAACTTGATTCTAAACTAAGTGAAGCCTATAGCTCAGTAGATGAAGTAGTGGTAATGATACTCATCTCTAAACTTTGGAAGATAGATCCAACAACCAATTGAGTGCTTGGTTGAATAGTATTTAACCCAATGGTCTAAGACTTAGATGTTTTCTTCTCTGAACTTGATGTCATTAATGTTTTACTCAGAGGATTAGGGAGGGAGTCCATTACCTTTGCTGCAATCTTTTTTGGATCTGAATCTTCAATGTTCTAAATTTTAGGTAGATCCTCACTAATTATTTGATCTCCCATGTCCTCGTCATCATCATTCACATAATCTATTTGAACTACTTCCTCAATGGCCTTTAAAACATTTAATCAATAAATTTTTTTCCATGTATTTGTATTGGATTGCACAAAATATTCAATATCATATGATATAATTAAGAATTCATTGAACTTAGGAGTTAGCATTTTTTCATGCTATTTTAATGCTTCATTTACTTCTTTGTCTAATAGGTTTGGCATTAGCTTCCTTAAGGTTTGATCACAGATATCCTTGGCAACCATTATTGCATTATCCCAATGATGTGATACTTCCTTGAGTAGAATATCAAGAACTTGTGTTCTTAATTCACTTGGAGAGTATTTCCATTTTCCATCTCTTCTACTAAGGCTTCTTCTATCTATATCTGCTCTTCTTTATTTCTAGTTTCATATATAGCAAACTTAAAATTTTCCATACCTCCACCTTCTTTGAGTCACTTCAGTATTTCTTCAATGGTTGGAGTAGACCTTTTGAATGATATATGTTGCTATTCTTCTTCATCTTCAAGTCTGAGCTTCTTTCTTGATCTGGTATGCTTGCTAGTGGTAAAAGAAAGAGTTGACCTTGTAGCTCTCCTTGATGGAGATTTTTCCTTTTTCTTAGGTAGTTCTTTTTCTATATCTTCTTCTTCTTCTTCATATTCAATGTCATTACCCTTACCTTCTATGAGCAGAAGAGGGGAACCAGATTTCATATTCTCCTTCTCAATCTTATCTATCATCTTCCTTCATCTCTCTAGAATTTGAAGAATCTTGATCTCAAGTGAAATCTTATTTTTAGCCTTCTTATAGGTTCCAAAATAAGGTTCTCTGGGGTTCATAGGCTCATTGAAAAGAGCCTTAATGATGTACTTAGTATCATCAATATTTACCTCATAGGCAAGAGGTCTTACCCATACAAATCTAAGTTTGACTACTTGAATATGTACCTTATCACAGTATACAAGGAAACATATGTCTTGTTCATAGTCATCCACTAGTTACTTAGGAATTTTGAATTTTCTTTGCATCCTTTCCTTGAAAGTTGTCTCCCATTTAGTTATGTATTCAATAATCTAATACAAAATGGGTTCGTCCTTCCATACTATATTTCCCTTGGAAGGAAAAAATTTATGAACATAAAAGAATAAGTAGACTAAAAGTGAACCAAACTTACGTAGATTTTTCTTTGATGCACAAATGCTTTCCATGGTTTTTCTCAACTGGTTTAGCTATAACTTGGCAAGGTCAAAATAAAGATTGTTCTTGACTACCTTGAAAGCCAAGTCGATAGCTTCACATGCAACACTATTTGGTTAGATGGAATTGTATATCTTATGTGCAATCACATGAATACCAAACTTAATTTCTATGCTAGTGACACTATTTAGCTTCATTCCTTTTCTATCCCACTCGGCGAGAGTCTTCTTTGCCAGCTTAAACTGATCTAGGGTTTTGGTTGTCTTAGATTTATAAAGCATGAGAAATTCAGCAACCCTATTCATCATTTTCTTTGTGATCTTGATGGGTTGATTGAGCCAGAATTGCACATCTTGAACATAGTTCAGGATAAACCTAACCCACTTTATTTGAAAATTCTTTTGCATATGCAAAATATGGGTTAAACCTTCACTTCCATGTATCCGTGCTTGGGTTTGAGGTTTCTATCCATACATAATGCCTCATAATCTTGATTCAATTATAGAGTTCCTAATTCTTGAATTGAACAATGATTAAGAGATCTAATGTCATGAATTAACAGTACCTTTGGTGGAATTTGTGAGTGTGCACTAGCTGGGTCCAATTCCTCTACAATTACAGGACAAAGCTTGAACTTTAGGGCTTCACACACAATGTTTCTTACTAACATCTCAGATCCCTTCTTAACCTTGTTTCTTGATGAGGATGCCATAATGCTTGGTGATGGAAGGATAATCCTTGATGAAGTTTCTCTGAATTTCTAAGGGCTGAAGGTTTCTTTACTTTGTTCACTCTTGAATTCATAGTGAATAATGAAATCATTTGATTCTCTCATTTATCCAAAATTTGTCTTTAGGTCACCATAGATGCATCGTATCACAAACAACTTGGTGATAACCTATTTAACTTGATAGATATGACATGCTTGACTAATACCTTTAGCCTTCAAGTCGGTTCTTCAATTTGGTAAATTCCATCTACATTCATGCTTAGTTAGGTCTCTAAACTTGGTAAAGATTATTTAGAACTAACTTGTGTACAACTTCACTTGCTTAGGTCATAGACACTTATTCAAACTGAAATTCAACTCAGTGATCCTAATGCATTTGAAATGCTGATTTGGATCTTCTTGCTTGCTTGACTAGAACTGATATAAGATGTTTCTTTGAATTATAATTCTAGTGATCTCCATAGATAATTAGCTTTAAATGGTCGGATCACCTAATTCATTGGCTTGGGTGTAAATGCTTTCATGACTTCTACTTGAATTCTCTAGAGATTTCTTAACTCATTGTTGGTTCATTTGATTTATGATATTGTCAGTCTTTGCTTTCTTTTCATCTTCAACTGTATCTTGGTTCATATAGTTCTTGGCTATATGACCAAGTTCTTTACATACAAAACATCTCTTTGTAGGACCTCTTTTCCTCATGTGAGTTCTTATGCAATTTTATCCAATGTCTCCATGCTCACCACACAAGTAACACTTGTAGCATGTGTTATAATCCCAACCAAAGATAGCTTTCACAATTTATTCTATTGGGATCTATTTCTTGCTTTGCATTTTGAAGATTTGTGCCCTTATTTGTTGCATTTGAAACATTTTCCTTTAAACTTGGTTTTCTCTGTGCATTCACTTTCTCTATGATCTTGTTTGTTATAACTATAACATTTTCCAATAAATTTTTATTTACCATTGCTCCAACAATTTTTTGATGTATGCCATGTCTTTCCACAATGATTACATGTAGGCCTTTTTTCTTTTGATCTCCTTTCTATGATGATTTACCTTAATCTTTATAGCCTAATCCAACTTTGCCTTTTTTTTTTAATTGAGTTTTCTTGTCCAATTGATTCATTCTTTCTTGAGATTTCAACATCCTTTCATTGGTTTTCCTTTCTATGCTGAGATCATTCTCCAATCTTGCATTATCTATCCTCAAGTTAATAAGATCTATATTTGTACAATTGAGTTGGTTTATCAAATCTTCTTACTAAAGAGATAAGTGTTGAATTTTATTATCCTTTTCTTCTATCTTTCTAGTTAACAATAATTTCTCCTATTTTTCTATGTCTTTTTGTTCCATTTCTTCACACATTCTAACTGATTGAATTTATTTTTCCTTTTTTAGTTTTTTGACTTCTTCATGTAGAGTGAGATTATTTTCAATTAAATCTTTAATTATTGTGTTAGCTTCACCCGAATTTCTGTCTTGACAAATGTCTTCAATTCTTTCTTCTATGTAGAGATTTTCATTAATCTATACTGCTAGTTCTTTTATTATTTTCAATGATTTAGAGTGTTGCTCATTCAATTTCTTGAATTGATCCATGGCCATCTGCAAATTCAACTTTTCATTTTCAATAGCTTTCTCTAGCCTATACACTTCCATTGCCTCTAATCTTTGCTCAAGATGCTAAACTTCTAATATGAGAACCAAATGCTCTGATACCAAATTTTGGAAATGTAGAGAAGGCTAGGTGATTAAGAGAGGGGTTTGAATCAAGAACCAATAAATTTTATACTTCAATTCACTGATTAATCCTTCATAAAATAATATGATCTAATTGCATGCATGAAAGATTGGAAGCAATAAAAAATTCATAACACTTGACACAATATTTGGTAACTAAAAAATCTTCCAAATGGAAAGTAAAACTGGGGTGGGGATGATACCCACAAGCTTTAGTAATGCAGTAAAAAGTTGGCCTGTTAAGGTTTACAATTGATCACTTGTGGTGCTCTTCCCTGTTAGGAGCAATAACGAATGATAGGCCCACCTTGAAAAAGGATTTATACAATACAATGAAGTATGTACTCAGTTAGGAGGTTCTACATAAGAGTCTTAAGTCCACCCTATTAGAGGACTTGACTGATGCACTTGTTAGGATGAACCTGTATCTGATCTCTGCTATGCAACTCAGTTTTCTGAATGAGATTCCTTTGATTTAGAATGATCACCTTAATGTGATGGATGAGGCTCTTCTTCTCCTTGTAGTACTTGTAGCCTTCAAAATTGCATGCACTTCATACTCATGGTTAATTGCATACTCATTTGGATATGACAAGATATGTCTCATTTATACCAATCCAAATAATTACCATTTGAAGTCGACTACAATACCATATTCAATAATCTTCACCTAGTTAGCTTAGTGCTGACACTTAGATTCATAAATCCACTCAGATGATGTACTAATACTTGAAAATATAGTGAACTTGACAATCTTTGTCACTCAGTTGAAATTGTTTCTTGGTCCACATTTATCACGTTGGAGTAAGCATGAAATCGGTTAATATTGATCACTCGACGAACATTGAAGAGCTCAATTGACAATGCAATAACTCATTTATTACTACAACTCATCTAATACTACTTTCTCTCTACTCAGTTAACATGGCTATCTAAGTTAACACTGGCTTTCTACTTTACTTGCTTAACACTCCATGACTAGCTTGGTTGACATTATCTGCAAGGTTTACTTTGTGGTGCTTAGAAACTATGTAACCAACTTAATGATTAAGTTTTTTGGTACTAATTAACAACTATTCTTGCCATAAGGTCAACATGATTATCATAAATAATATACTTTCTTGATTTATTCCTAAGATCTCTTCTCTGCTTGTATGTCAATCCATTAGGACACTCTCCATAAGTAAGGAAATAAGAAATGTTTGAAAACCAAGGATCTTGGAGGCTTACCATCAAAACTCTTAAGATTTATTCTTCTTTACTTGCCTCCTAGTTTTCTAAAATTTTTCTACACAAACCATTACCTCATACTAGTTTCCTTGGTTTTAACTAAATGTCATATTCTTTCACTTTGGCTATCCAAGCTCCTTTAGTATTGCATCCTATCTCTTGTTGAGTTAAGATACTCTTGACTATTGAATTAAGAACATGAACAATAAAATGTGAATGTAGGACATAGGATTTGGAATTTTAAAGTGTTCTTACCATAACATAAGCATGCTTCTCCATCCAAGAGTACCTTAGTTCATGCTCCTTGAGAGGAGTGCTCATGAAAACAATAGGTGTTTGAATACCTTCCTTGTTTTCTTGCATGAGTATGGAAGATAATGTGTGGGTTGATGCATATCAATAAAATAAACTCTTTGGTATAGTTTGGATGAACCATGATAGAAGCTTTGGCTATCATAGCTTTGATTTCATTAAAAGCCTTCTTTCTAGAGTCAATCCACTTGAATGTCTGACTACCCTTCATCATGTCAATTATACACTTGGTCATTTTAGAGAAATTAGGAACAAAATGCCTCAAGAAATTTACCAGACCAAAGAAGGACTTAATTCCAAATTTTTTGATGGTAAATTGAGCTACTTGATAGCTTTGACACATTTAGGATCAATCTTAATTCCTTCTTGAGACACTATGTAACCTAACAATTTTCCCTCTGTAACACATAAGACATATTTCTTGGGTTTAAGGGAGATTTCATGTTCCCCACATCTCATTGATACTTTCTCCAAGTCCTTCAAATGACTTTCTATTTTCTTGGAGAAGACTATTAAATCATCCAAATACATGATAATAATATTGTCCTTTAAATTTGTAAAGGATGAATTTGCGACTCTCTGAAAATTAACTCCGCATTAGTTAGTCCAAAGAAAATTTTGTTATAAGAAAAGGTTCCCCAAGGAGTGGTGAATGTTTTTTGAAATTGATTATCTAGATCTACTTCAATTTGATTGAAGCCTGAGAAGCCATCCAACATAGACATCATTTCAAATCTTGCCACTATCTATAGTAGATGATCCATTTTAGGGAGAGCATTGCTATCTTTAAGAGAAGCTTGATTCAAATTTCTAAAGTTAACAAAGATTTTGATCTCCTCATTCTTTTTCTAGATAGTGACAATATTAGCTACCCAAGTTGAATGGTGTATAGGATATATGATCTTTGCTGCTATCGTCTTATGGATTTCTTAGAAGATGGCATCTTAGATAATTGGTTTGTAGTTATGTTTCTTTTGTCTAAAATGGATTGCATCAATCCTAAGGGAAATCTTATGTTTAAACTCACCATTTTTGAAAGTCTTTAAATCCTCATAACCCCAATAAAAAACATCTTGATATTCAAAAAACAACCCTTTAGCCCTTGTTCTTTCTTAATTAGAACAACTACTATCAATATTGATCATTTTAGGGTTAAACTTAGTGCCTATATTAATTCCCTAAAAATCTCCATAGGTTCCACCTTTCCTACCTCTTTCTCTTCTAATATATGCATCATGTCTATTAAATAACTTTCTAAAGAGTTTAGATGATTAGGAATTTTGTTACCTTTAAGTTTCTCAGCACCAAGCTTTAAATCTTTCTTGCTATCAAGGGAGAAGTCTTGGCAAGGGCATTCACTTCCTTCAAAGTACTAGTCAATGAAAGGCTCGACTCCTAGGAAACATTGTATATTCTTATCATTGGTTAAGACTTTCCATGATTCAACATTGTTAGGTACATTAGGTTTGAAGAGGATTTCAACCTCATATTATTTATCTTTGAATTTTGGATGAGGTAGTAGAAGGGAAGAGGAGGAAGCTAACATGTCTGCCCTTACATTTTGGTCCCTTGCAACAACTTGTATAGAGAAGGCATCCATGTATTCTATTTCATCCCTGACTGTGTTCCTATAGTTTCGAAGTCTAGGGTTCTTCATAATGTATTGACTTCAAACTTGTTTTAGTATTAGTTCTTCATTGCCTTGGGCTTTTAGGATTTTTATGCTTCTTTTTTTTGAAGCAATAATACCCAATAGTAATTTTTTATACTCTATAGTATTATTTGTATTTCTAAACTACAACTTGTAAGAAAGTTGTGTTAAATCTCTCTCAGGGGAAATGAGCACCACACCTGCTCCAGATCCAGAAGTTGTACAACTACCATAAAACTCTAAGGTCTAGATCTTTTGATCATCAAGAGGGTCTACTTCTTCTTCTAGAGAATTGAAGTTAGCAAACATCATGTAGTTCTTGAGCTCCATTTCTTGATATAAGATTTGGGATTTAAGATCATCACATTTCATAATAGTAAACTTAGCTTTCTCGTCACGTTAAATCTTGATCCTTTTATCATCAACATGGATAATAGGATGAGACTATTATAATTTAATTTCACCTCCCATATCCCTGCAAAAACTTCTACTTAATAGAATTCCATAACTAGCAGGGATGTCAGCCACAAGGATGGTCAATTTCATTCTTTTTGTTGGGTGTGCAGTTAATGCTACTTGTGCACCCTTTACTTGACCTAATAGGGGGACTTGTTTTGCATCCATAGAGTAAAAATTCCCAAAGCTCTTAGTTAAGGGAAAGCCTAAGGTACAAGAAACAATAGAAGGCATGACAATATCTAAGGTACTCAAGTCAATTATGCAATTACTCAATGTGTGACCATTTACATCTAAGGACACATATAATGGATCAGGTTTTTGGCCAGGAGAAGTAGCTAGTTTTGAAGATTCTTCTTCCTTGAATAAAATGGGTAGGGCTTGATGGGCTCCTAAATTAGCCATCTTTCTCACTACTTTTATCATCTTTCTAAGACATTTGATTGCACATAGGCATACATTTATGGTTTTAAGCATATGAACTTATGGTTTCTATGTATACGATTATATACACGCATGTGAAAATAAGATGGAATGTGGATATCTCTAAAGACATAATATCTACTTAATTTCATGGACAAGAAAATTGAATATAATAATTATACATGTTAATGGATGTTTCCTCTCCTAAGCTATGTTTTGGATAATTACCTCCTGAAGCTGTAGGTTTGCAAGAGTGATAATTAACAGTAACACCTTTTCCTAATATTGATGATGTGGATATATATGTATATGGTTGGATGTGTGTGCATTAATTATCTTGCAGGAGTTGAACATGGAAATTCAAGGACCAACAGACCAGCACAAGTGTCATCAAAGCCAATTGTGATTTCATAATCTTTGCAAAGCAAGTCAATGCTTCCTATTACATGCAATACGTAGATTTAGTGTGTGTTATATACTAGAATTGTTCATAGTAAATAATGTTTCTATTATGAAACTTTATGAGTTGTAACCAATCGTCATTATGAAGTGATCTTAAGTTTAGGTGTTAGTGGTAGTTTCCTTTTAAATAATTGACTATTGTGACTCTTTTGGGGTTAGTTGAACAAACTAGTTTTTAATATAGAATTCTTGCTTACTATTTCAATAAAATGTAATCATTTTTATGGATGAATAGAATGCTCAGTTCAAGTTTGCAACTTTTAGCTTGATTGTACTGATACCAGAATTAGTAGCATGTTCCTATAGCATAGTTAGTTGGAGTAGTTCCTAACTATAATTTCCTACTTTGATTAGAATACATTTTCTTACCAGTTTTAGTTTAAGTGTTCTTGAAGCGTAAGCATTTGAATTCCTTAAATAGGCTTAGAAGAGGAGGTCTGAAGCATATGCTTTGTAGATGCCATTCCACGTTTACGTCCCTGGTCGATAATTAAATGAGACTAAATAGTGCATTAGGAATCATTTGGGTGTCCAATCCTATATTAAGTAGTCCATTGCTTTGGGTTTCTAATACCATTGTTTTACCAAGAATTTTTGGCACCATTTCCAATGATGGTGTTAAAATCAAACTAATCATTGTATTTGTAGTCTTAGTTTTAATTTAGTGCTTTAGGAAGCACTTTTATGCATAGAAGAAGAGATCACCTTGGGAGATTTCTTCCCTGTAACAATCAAGGAGAACCATTTGATTTATTTAATCCTCAAATTGAAAAACCACAAAGTGAGAATGAAGAAGAACCCCTTAAAAAACCATTTGCTAATGCTCAAGAACACATATCCTCTTCATCATCTAAAGAATCACTGCATTTGAATGACCTATTTGCTAAACTTGAATATCAAGATAATCTACTTGGTCTTGTTGTATATCAGCCACCACCACAAGGTCCTCCTCCCAGAATGGATGCTCAAGCTTCCTTTTCTTTTCCTATATCTCAGCAAAAAGGCAACCAAAATTTGAAAAATATACCTACTATTGCACTTCTCAAATTTTATGGCCTCCTAAATGAAGACCCTGAGACCTTTCTCTTTGAATTTGATATTCTTTTCTAGAATTATGACTATACCACTAATTCCCACAAGATGAAGTTGTTCCCATCAACTCTAAAAGAAGCTACTTTGAGATGGTTCAGGGGGTTGGTTGCTATTGCTATAGTAGATTGGGATGCCATGTGTACAATTTTTTTTACAAAGTATAAAGATTACTGTAGAGGTCAAGATTTGAAAGGTGATGACATTTTTAAAATGTCTCAGAAGGAGGATAAAACACTAGAGGATTATGTATCTAGATTTATGTTTAACTACACTTCCTACACCTAAAGAGCCAATAATAACTGAAGTTGCTGATACTGAGGATATACTCATGACCCAGCCTATTTAATGTTCCACTTGTTGCTCAAACTACACCAGTGTCTAAGAATACTCCATCGTCTCAGGGTGTTCCTTCAAAATAAAATCATGTCGCCATTGATTTGATTGATCAGCTCAAACAAATGATAGTGTAGATTCCCTTGTTGGATGCACTTCAAAAAATTCTAGTCTATACCAAAGCAATTAAAGAAGCCTGTAACAAATAGCCTAAAAGGAAAAAGAAAGACCTTGATGCTATCCATGTCTTAGGCCAACTCTCTGATCTCATGCTAAGTAAAGTCTTCATGCCTATTATTTAGTTCCAAGAAGTCTGGTTGTAACCATCTTTATTAATAGTACCCAAATTCAAAATGTTTTAATTGACTTGGGAGAATCAATCAATGTTATGACTAGAGAAGTTCTTTTGAAACTTAGTATCATTGGTTTGTGGGACATGCCAACAATATTGTAGTTAGCTAATAATTCCACAATCAAGCCTGATGGTATGGTTGAGGATATTGTTGTTACTCTAGATTCTTTAGAGTACCCTTTAGATTCTTATAGTCCTATCACCCAACGCCACTCTTGGAGGTTACCCATTAATCCTATGAAGGCCTTGGTTAACCACAACTGACGCTTGCATTGCATGTTGTTTAGGAAAGATGAACACATCAAATGGAATAAATACCAAGAATTTAACTCTATATTCTCAAGAAAAACCCCAAAGTGAACTTGATGGAGTTTTCTAGCCTGACTTAGGAGATGTTGTTCTTGAAGTCAGCTCTGTGCAAAAAATCATGGTCATTGAGAGAAATCTATTCATGGTATCCCAAGAAGAAGATGACATTCTTGTAGCAATCCTTACCAACCAGTATGGTTTTGAGGAGTCATCTTGTGATGATCCAAATTGTTCCCTTCAAAAAATACTGTCCAAGAAAACCACTTAGTTTCCTACAACACCTAATTACCTTCACACTTACCTACCTCATGAGATAAAGTCTCCATCCATAGAAATAGTGCTGATGTTAGAAAAAGTTGAGAGAGTTGAAATTGCTTTAGGAAAGGAATTGAATGTTAATAAAAACCTCACTGAGTCTCAGATGTCTAGTCTTCTCAAGCTTTTACAAGATAGCGAGTAACCCTTTGCATGGGATTACACTGATATGACAACCCTAGATCCTAAACTCTGTACTCACAATATATATATATATATATATATATATATATATATATATATATATATATATATATATATATATATATATATATATATATATATATATATATATATATATATATATATATATATATATAAGCCCAAAATACAAGCCAACAAGGAAAGCTCAAAGAAGAATAAACGTTTCTTTGAGAGACATAGTCAAGATCGAGTTGCAAAAGCTTCTTAGTGTTGGTTTTATTTATCCTATCTCTGATAGTTAGTGGGTTTCTCCTCTTGTCATTGTTCCAAAGAAAAGAGGAAAGTGGAGAGTCTATGTTGACTATAGATAACTTAACAAAGCCACTAAGAAGGATCACTTTCCATTGCCTTTCATTGACCAAGTGCTTGATAATCTAGCAGGTAAAAAGTACTTCTCATTTCTAGATGGCTTCAGTGGGTATAATTAGATACAAATATCACAAGAAGATCAGGACAAAATAATGTTTACCTATCCTTGGGGAACTTTTTCTTATTTAGTCTTGCCATTTGGATTATGTAATGCCCTTGCTACTTTCCAAAGGCAATGTTGGGTATTTTATTTGACATTGCTACTAATTGTGTTTAAATCTATATGGACAACTTTACAACTAATGAAGCAACATTTGAAGAAGCACAAGATAACTTGAAAAATGTAATTAAGGTAGTTAGGAGATGTGAAGATTATAATCTCTCTCTCAATAGTGAAAAGTGCTACATGATGATGGAGGAAGGAGTAGTCCTAGGACATTATCTTTCATCTTTTGGAATTTAGGTTGATCCTACAAAAATTGTAGTTATAAACACACTTCCCACACCAGATAAGCAGAAGGATGTTATAAGTTTCCTTGGCCATGCTGGTTACTATAGAAGGTTTATAAAATATTTTAGCCAACTTGTAGCACCATAGTATAATTTGTTGAAGAAAGAAGCTAAATTTGTATGGACAGAATAATGTGAAGCATCCTTCCAGAAGTTGAAGGATGTTCTTACAACAACACCTATTATCAAGGGACTTGATTGGAAGCTTCCATTCCATATCCAGATAGATGCATCTAATTATTCTATTGGAGTAGTTCTAGGAAAAAGGAAAGATATTATTGAACATGCAATTTACTATATTAGTAAAAATTTGTAAGGAGCAGAATTGAATTATACTATTACTAAAAAATAGTTGTTAGTAGTTGTTTATGCATTAAAACAACTTAGGCACTACATTATAAGCTATGAAGTATTTGTGTATGCTGATCATTCAACTATCAAATACTTACTGAATAAACTTACCATTAGTGGTAGACTAGTATGTTGGTTACTCCTCATGCAGGAGTTTGATGTATAGATCATAGACAAACTAGGCAATCCTAATGTAGTGGTCAATTTCCTGTCATGACTACAGGTGCCAGATGATCCTATAGTGATTGATGATAGTTTTCCTGATGAGCACTTTTTTTCTATTGATTTTCTTAACCCATGGTATGTAGACTTAGAAATATACCTTGCTACAGGGAGAACGCCACCTCACTTTTCTCCTAAATAGCATCGTCTGTTAGTTGAGAAGAGTTATAACTTCTCTTGGATCTCAAGCTTTATGTTTTATCTAGGACCAGACTAGGTTACAAGGAGATGTATTCAAGAAGATGAAACTTATGATATCCTTTAGGCATGCCATGATTGGCCATGTAGAGGACACTTTGCCACAAAGAGGATAGCCTATAAAATCTTGATTACTGGGTACTATTGGCCTACTTTGCATAAGGATGTAGCAAAGCATACTTAACACTATGATAGGTGTCAACGTATGGGACATCCCACAAAGACTAATGAAATGCCTCTAATGCCACCGATAGTTGTCACACCCTTGGAGAAGTGGGGTATTGACTTCATTGGAACTATTGAACCCTCTTCTCATGGGAAGTCTTACATATTAGTATGTACAAATTATGAAACAAAATGGGTTGAAGCGAAAGCTATGAGACATGCTAGAGATCAAAAAGTTGTTGAGTTTCTTTATGAATGCATATTCACTATATCTGGAGTACCAAGGAAGATTATCACAATTAAGGGGCATAATTCACATCTAACCTCATCACTAAGTTGATGTAGGATTACATGGTGTGTCATGGAAAGTCTTCACCCTATCACCGTTAGGTCAAGGGCTAGGCTGAAATCACAAATTGGGAGATAGAATCTATTCTCACTAAAACAATAGCTGTGCATAAAAAGGATTGGGCTACTCACCATCTTGAAGCCATATGGGCTTACTGTACCACATGGAAAACCACCATAGGGTTTACTCCTTTTGCATTGGTAAATGGAAAATCTACCTCTATGCTGATTGAGTTCCAGCATAAAACACTTCGCATTGCTTTAAATTTGGATATAGATATCACCAATGCACATCAAGACTAGTTATTGCAATTAAATGGATTGTATGAAAATAGGAAGTCTGTTCTACATAGTACAGAGTTGATACAATAGCAACAAAAAAAGTGGCATGATAAGTTCATCCATGATAAGAAATTTTCTGTCAGAGATTAGGTACATTATATGATTCACAATACCAACATACACCAGGGAAATTACATACTAGATGGTTTGGGCCTTATGAGATTATATCAGTATTTGACAATGGAGTTGTACAACTTTCAACAATATATCCTTTTCAATTCAAGTTACTCATAAATGGGCATCATCTGAAACTTTACCACAAACCTATAAGCTGTGATGAGTTCCTCAAGTAGTTCCAAAGTATAGTTGAAGCAACCATTCTTGTAGCTGAAGAATTTGGGTCTTCCACCCACAATTTTATTGATTCCTAATTCCATTCAAGACCACCATAATAAATATTTCACATTTCATGGAATACTTTAGATCTATAATAATTTTTCATCTCACCTTCTCTCTTTTTCACCCATCCATCCCATTCCATCACTTCATATATGCAGGTGCAATTTTTTTGAACAACTCTTCCTATAGCACCCCTAGTTTAGTGCCAAATATACTCATACATATATTATTTTTATTAATTAATTTTTAGGATTTTGTGTTGTTTTAATTTTTCACTCTTTCTTAACTTGGCTTGGTGGGACCCATGTCATTACTTAGTTGGGGGGGGGGGGAACTATTCTATTTTCAAAATTTAAAATTGGCATGTAAAATTTAAGTTCGTGTCTTGAAATATGTATGTGACATGATGTGATGATCTATCCTTTTGTGATTACATTATCACAATCAAAATGAATTAAAGATATTAAAAGATGATCTTGATTTTTAATGATGTGCTGTAATGTGTTCAGGGTGGTAGCCTTGGCATGTGAGCTTTTATAAGATGTTATGTAAAACTCATATCATTAGATTTTGTGCAAAAAAAAATTTAATTTTATGAATCAAGTTACATTTTGTACATTGTCTTTCTTCTACAACATTTTGTTCCATAATGCATTGAGGTTTGTGACTTGCCATCACTGAATTCTATGAGAATTATGTTCTACAAGTTAGAAATTTGCCTAAGAGAAGCAATGGGAGGTGACCTCCAAAGGTGTGTACCAGTGGACCACAAAGTTTTTTGAAATGATGCACCCAGTTGTGAAATGTTTAGAAGGAGATGGTGGCTGGATTATTGTTTAAGCCTTAAGAGGTTTAACGAGGAAGTTTCTCTACAATTAATGTCCACCTTGAAAGATGGGGTTGCAGAAGTTAAAGGTTTGAAAATTGAGTTCATAGAAGATGCAATTGCTGAGGTGACAGGTTTACCTCAGGAAGGTGAACCATGGGTGAAAGATTTTGACTTGCAATCAATAAGAGCATAGTTCACTTTGCATGGTGATCCTCAGTTGGATATCAATAAGAAGCAAGCAACCTGGTGATTTTCTTTGCCCTTGAAGTTCATTTAGTTGGCCGCATTTGTTATGCAACACTTCACTTATGAGGGATGATATAAATACCTACATGCTTTGCACTTCAAACATCTCAATCATCTCCACTATGATAACTAACTGATAAATCTTCCTATCTTCTTATTTAACATTGTGAAAAAGCAGTCTTGGTTAGTCTAGTCAAGAAGCAACCAATCTTTTTCACACCATTTCTTAATAAAATTAATGATAGAAAGAGAATTGAATAGACAAAAGGTTGGGAAATGGGAATAATTTTTATAGATGAATGAGGTTGAACCTAGAATAGTCAGCCCTAGAGGTCATGGTGTTGGTAGGAGAGAACAAACATCTTTCGAGGTTCATGAAATTGTTGAAAGAGTTGAGAATGATCAAGAAGCCTCTCCTTTCATTTCTAAGTCACCTAGAAAAGGAATGTTCAATTCTAGAGCCTCTACTTCTTAGAGGAAGAAGAACAAAAATGTAGAAACTCCTAATATTTTGGAATGTTCACCATCCATAAGGACAAGGTCTACATCTAGGAGGTGTAAGGGTAAAATAAAAAAACTAGAAGAGGAAACATTATAACCTTAGCTTGGTGAAAATGCTGATAATATGGAAGAAACCCTACATTCCCCTAGGGAGGAGAATCCTAATTTCCTCTTGAAGAGAATTTTGAGAACCCTAGGGAAGAACATTCTAAACACCCTCCTGAAGAACATTTTGAGAACCCTAGGGAGGAGAATATTGAAAAACCTCCTGAAACAGTGGCAAAGGAGGTGGCCATTAAGAAGAAAAAGAAATAGAAGAGTCCTTTGAGCTCATCCACACCCCCTTTGAGAAGAAGTAAAAGACTTTTTGAGAAAGATCGTGAAGCATCTATTCCTATTGCTAACATTGATTCCTCTAAATATGTAGAAAATAAACCCTTGAACAATTCCTCTTTCGAGGAATTGAATAATCAACCTACAACCAATAACACACTAATGAGATAGCAAAGTCCAAAAATAGAGGTTAGCCTTAGGGTTAACTACATACTAATAGATAATGATCAAGAATCTAAAAACACAAAAAAATATATAGATAATTCTACCTAGCCAGATGTTAGTACAAACTTAGAGGAAATGCCTGACTTTGGGATTGAAATCATTGAAGAAGTACCTCAATAGGCTAGTTAGGAAAAGTTAGAAACACTAGCTAAGGAGGCAACTAATGTTAGTGAAGGAACCAATTTGATCAGGACAATTGTTGTATGGAAGGGTAAGTCCTTTGCACCTACAAAAATAGTTAAAATTCCCCACTTTCCCTCTAGATGGGTGGACATACTCAATTAGGAACCTTAATCCCCACCATATTTGTCTACACCTCTTGCAGTAGGAATAAGTTTGTACTAATAGTTGTTATGGGAAAAGACACAATGGAATTTAGAAAAAGAAAAATTGAAACAAGTCATTAATGAGTAAAATTGTCAATTGGATTAGAAATCATATGAGATTAAGGTATTGAAATGAAGAATTGATCAGATTACTAGGTTAATTCCATAGCCGATGGAATGCAGATCACTCTCACCAGTGCATGCAATATTTCTTCAAGAGAAACTTGTTAATTTCAAATTAAAAAGGATTGTAGAAGGACTCAATCCATCCATATCAACTCCCCAAGAATTTTAATATGCCTTTTAGTCTACCCCAATGACTCTAAAGAATCTATTGTGTGAATTGTACTTGCATAACTTGGCAATTCCTAATGACATAGAGTCGAATTTACTCCTCTATGTAGGAGATGTACAACTCAAAGCAGTTATGTCATGGATACAAAATTAGATAAGTCATGAACACCAAGTTGCACCATACAGGGAGAAAGAAATGTGAGTTCCTTTAATGATGAGGTCTAAGGTACAACACTACAGAAGAACATATTTTGACTAGATCTCTTTCACAACAAACACTAGTGGAGCCAATAAGATCTATCCAGTGAGAGAACAAACCTTTGTAGATTGGGACCAACATTCCTCTTGGGATGTTGTAGTAGCAATTAATGCCTCTAGGTAGAGGTGGATAAGGATTTCATAGCATCTAAAGAGAATGGAACCTCACTCACCTTAGAATATTACCCTTGCCACAAGGAGAGTTCCATGGTATATTATGTTGGGTAGGATGCTCCTTAACCACTGGGTTCCATTAAGGTTTTAGACTCCACTCTTCCTTTAGCCATTGTTGGCAATGAATGATAGTGCAACAAATTATGACATGGCCTCTAAAGTCTAGCACTGGGAAAGACTCATGGATACTTTGATCAAATTCATTAGGAGCCAGGGTAGAGAACAACTAGTGATTTGAGGGTCCATGCCAAGGTTTGAAACTTTATGATTGCTCAGGGCCAGCAATAGTTCGGTTGAGGGGAATGATGGGCTCCTAAATTAGCCATCTTTCTCACCACTTTTTATCCTCTTTCTAAGACATTTGATTGCACATAGACATAAATTTATGGTTTTAAGCATATGAACTTATGGTTTCTATATATATGATTATATATATGTGTGTGAACATAAGATAGAATGTGGATACCTCTAAAGACATAATATCTACTTAATTTCATTGACAAGAATGGTGAATATAATAGTTATACATGTTAATGGATGTTTTCTCTCCTAAGATATGTTTAGGGTAATTACCTCCTATAGCCTTAGGTTTGCAAGAGTGATAATTAAGACTAACACCTTTTCCTAATATTGATGATATATATATATATATATATATATATGTTTATGTATATATGTTTGGATGTGTGTGCATTCATTAACTTGCAGGAGTTGAATGTGGATATTCAAGGACCAACATACTAGCATGAGAGTCATCAAAGCTGACCATGATTACAGAATCTTTCCAAAACAAGTCAATGCTTCTTGTTGCATGCAACATGAAAATTTAGTGTGTGCTATATTCTAGGATTGTTCATCATCAATAATGTTACTGTTATGAAAGTTTATGAGTTGTAACTAATCCTCATTATGAAATGATCATAGGTTTAGGAGTTAGTGGTAGCTTCCTTTTAAATAATTGACTAATATGGCTCTTTTGGAGTTAGTTAAACAAACTAGTTTTTAATATATAACTCTTGCATACTGTTTCAATAAAGTGTAATCATTTTTATGGATGAATAGAATGTTTAGTTCAAGTTTGCAACTTTCATCTTGATTGTACTTCCCATTCACTCATTCAAGGGGCCCCACTTGATGAGTGAATTACCTTGTTAATGTAGAGTTCATTTCCTATTCATTTATATGTTTTAGAACTCTAATATTCTTGTAGCCACTGATACTAGAATTAGTAACCTGTTCTTGTAGCACAGTCAGTTGGAGTAGTTCCCAACTGTAATTTCCTACTTTAATTAGAATACATTTTCTTACCAATTTTAGTTTAAGTTTTCTTGAAGCATAAGCATTTGAATTCCTTAAATAGGCTTAGAAGAGAAGGTTTGAAGCATATACTTTGTAGATTCCATTCCAAGTTTATGTTCTTGATTGATAATTAAATGAAGTTAAATAGTGCATTAGGAATCATTTGGGGTGTCTAATTCTGAATTAAGAAGTCCATTGATTTGGGTTTCTGATACCATCTTTTGGCTATGTAGGGATGGTTCTTCATTAGTAGGGGAGCAAGCATAGGTATCTGGATAATTATTACTACTAGGAGCATTGACAGTGGAATGAGCTTTAATACTAGTCTCTCCTTTGCAATAATCAACCAATTTTTGCAATTTGGTGGGATTAGACTTCAAGTAATATAGGGAAGAAACTTGAATATGGGAATCTTTGCAATATTGGATGATATCAAATGAGGAGTTAGACTTATGACTTGGTTCTACTTCTGATTTTTCTCTTTTTGAAGTAGAGGGGGTGGATATACTAGCCATCTCCAGTGAAGTGGTAGGAGCATTATTCTGAATAGGAACTGAGCTTGCCAGAATTTTGTTCTTCTAACTTTTTGTTGCTACAATAATTTGTACTCCATCCAAGGTGGTGAAAAAATCACCTCCTATGTCCACATTTGATTCACACTCCAAGTAAAAATTTCTAGAATCACCAGGGGGAGCAGAATCATCTTCACTTTTAGGGTATTCTATTGTTAGCTCATTGCTTGCATTGAGTTGCTTGTATATGTTCATTTCAAGACAAGAATCACCATCATGATCTTCTCTTAAGTGGAATGTACACATGCTCTACTTCTTAGGAGCTACTTCAATGCAAAGCTTCTATTTAGAAGATAGTAGTTGTAAGGCTTTTCCATCATGTTGTCTTCTGGATACATCTTGGTAAGGTTGTTGGAATGAAGGAAATGTCTTACCCATTTGTCTTTTCATGGAAATCATTTCATTTGATAACTTTTGAAGCATTGCTTCTATTTTATTAGATGTACTGGTAGTAGTGTTTGTGGAAGTTCCACTTTGCACTTATCTCTTCTATTTTTTGGTTGCTATCAAATTATCTTCTATTTTTATTGCCAAAGTCTAAGAAGCTTGGAGATTTTCCAAATGTGCTCTTATGATTTGGAAGCTAATATCTAGATGCATAAAACTAATGAAGAACATCTTTTCACTATCCATAGTTGGCCTACTTGTAGTAGGGATTTGATTAACTAACTTGTTAAATCTCACAATGAAGTCTCTCATTTGAATTCTTGGTTCCTTCTTGATTTGAGTAAGATGAGACAATAAGGTATGTTCATCTTTCATGCTTTTATAGTGGGCCTCAGATCTATTCCACATGTCATCCTAGGTTATGATGCATCCCATAGGGAGATGTTGGAAACAATTAGCCACATTTTCCACTAATGTCTCAATAAACATTCTTATGGACACATCTTCATGTTAAGGATAGACAATGTGATAGGCTACAAAGAAGGTAGCGATATTTTCATCTACAAAGACTTTTCCATCACCATTGAATTTAGGGAAGTTCTTTTGGGAGGCTCTTGGTAAGTCATTTTTATCAACAAGTCATAGAGGGCCAATAGCATTACCCCAGGGTACAACCATTGATGTAGGAATAATAAATGATACTATCTAGAAGGTAACATTGATGGGGGCTACAACTCTGTGTAAGGTGAGAGTATTACACAATGCCAAGATTTGAGTGTGAAAAATAGGAGGGGAAGAGGAATGACTACATCTCTAGGAAGTGCGACAGGGTGGTGGAAATAGATCCCTATGAATACCTTGAAACATCGAGTCCCTTTAGAAAGTTCTCCCTCTTCTTAGGGGATCTTCTAATATTGGAAAATCAGCTTTCCTAAGTTCTTCAAATCTTGGATCAATTTTTCCTCAATCACAAACACTCCTAGTATACTTGGGATCTAGGGTAAACTAAAACTATTCACAATTGGTGTGCTTGTCTCAATCTTCTTTGTTACAACACACCTTCCCAATACTCAACCTTGGATTCCTCTCTTTCCAATGCAAAGTTGATTTTTCTATAGTCATTCAAGGATTTTCTATTTCTCTAGGTGAGTGTATTTAGTTGATTGATTATATCTTCTTGTTTTTCCTAAAAGCTAAGGTTGGGTTGAATTATAGGGGTTTGACCTTCATGAGGCAACACCATTTTCCTCATGGGTCAATAGGTACAACTCAACAAATGTGTGAGTGCTGATAAAGATGGAATTTGAAGTTATTTCAAAGAAGCCATAGAAAAACTTACTAAGGATAAAGTAGATAATGAGGAACATGTACATGATTTTATCTTTCAATACTAGGAAAGATATGATTTAGAGATTCTGGGTTCGTTCGCCAATAGAGTCACCAAAAATAGTTGGTTAATAGTTTATCTTCCTTGGATTTGGTATATACCTTGACTCTTAATGCACCTAGTATGGTGGAAAACAAAAAACTTTATGACATAATGGGTCAATGTAGTACTCTATCAAAGACCCTTGAATTGAAAAGTATAGCTCCCATGTAGTGCAAAGATTTGCAAAGAATTTATTTTTAATATATCAACTAATTTGGGGGTATGCTCTTAACTAGAGAGTAGACGAGGTATCACCAGATTGCTCAACACTTCAAGCAGTCTAGGCCAATTTCAGATTATAACTCACAACTTGCATAGATATGAATGTATGTAATTCATTTTCAAGTTCATCTAAAACCTAAAATGCAATCTATTCTATGTTTTGAATGCAAGATGTAACAATGCAAAACTATCTACAAATGCACACTACATAAGAAGAGAACGTATGGTCAAATAGATAACACTAGATTTCCCTAGGTATTGAGATTTGAAAATACTCAGATTGCTTCCTATTTAGTTCCTTTCATTCACCAAATCCCATATTTCTCACACAATAATGAAATGCATAAAAACTACTTGCATAGAATAGGGGAATTGAGATAATGTTGTAAATGAGGACAGTAAAGCTTACAACCATTGAAAAGAAAGAAACAAAACCCAGTTTATTTGCAATCTCATATCTTTCATTCACATCACATTTCATTCTAAGTATGATACAAGACTTAAATGAATAGTAAAATAAATAATGCAAACACATAGTCTCACACAGTAGTCTCAACTGCAGGGGGTTGCCCACATAATAATTTTTTTGATCTTATTTAATCTTCAAAAAGTTACATTTATAGGCCTTCTCACAAATGGCCAGCTATGTTTGATGATTATATTGCAGAACATCTCTGAACATATGAATACTAAAAATAGGATTGATTGAGTCATCATCTATTACAAAGTCTAAGCCTATGAGAAGAATGCAAAATATGGCTACAATATCAAATGAGAGAGAGAAGGGGGAAACACTTGCCATATTGCAGAGAGGATATATTTAGCGCTTCTGATAGAGCATTAGTTCTTCTTTGAAGTTATGGATTTAAGTCTATAGGCTTTCATTTCTTTGATTACATTATTGATTACATTATTCATGTCCATGTCACTTGGGATAAAGATGTTTTCAGCTATGAAAATATAATAATCATGCATTTTTGTCAATTCTTCCACCTGTAAATATTTAATTGGATCTTCATTATTGTACGCTTTAGCATATAGTCCACTACTATGAGTTTTGGAAGCTTTACCACTTAGAATTTTACTATATTAGAAGTTTCTTCAATGAATGCCAAAAACTTAGTCTTCATACGCTCAACATTCAGCTGATGGTTATTGGTGACATAAGATTCAGTATGCAAGACCTTTAAATATTCAACTATTTTATGCATTTCCCTTTTCAATAAATCATAGATACACTTCAATTCACTCTCAAACTTCACTAAACTCTCATATTTGAATATCAAAGATTTCTTCTAATGAAGCAATGGATCTTGCCAAAATTTAAGTATCCCATGATTCATATCTATGTTGGTCTTCATGTCGATCACCTCTTGTAACAAAGCCAATTGCTCTGTTAAGCTTTATGATTCCTTCTTCATTGAGTCCTGGTACTTTGACACTGCTTCTCTCAATCTATTTGCATCTAATAATATCTTTCCAAATTTCTCAATGAGGGGAGGACCTTTGGCCTTGAGTTCATCTATCTAGGCATGATCAATTTGACTAAATTGCCTATCTTGCTATACCTTAAGTAATAGGTTCTTTTTCTCTTCTGCACTTGGATCAAATGTACTTGAAGGTGTGCTTCCAAGTACAAATCTAATTTAATTTATCAATACTTTGTATGAGGCCTTCAATACCTCTTTCTCATACCTTAACTCATCTATCTTATCTTCTATTTTTGTATTAGTTGATTTCTAGATATTGACCATAAAGTCATGCACTGGAATTCCCAAGTCAATAGTTTGGATTTGAAAATCATTTGGAGTCAATTCATGAAAATTTCCCTCTTTTTGGGGTTCTACAATCTCTACAAGAAAATATCAAGAAGTCGAGCTTGTTGACAATGCTACAATGTTCTTCTACTTCTTTGATTTCTTCAACGTTGGCTGGGATTGAGTTGCTTGCATGATGAGGTCTTTAGATGGAGCAATATCCTCACATCTCCTATTCTTTCTATCAATGGTGTCTTTCAACCAAGATTTAGTTGAGAGGACATTGAGTGCTAACTGTAGGGTTGTAGGGTCGAATAACTTCCTCGCCATTGGAGGTGTCACCTTGCTCCTGCTAGCAAATGGAAAGGAAGTTGCTTTAGTAACTAAAAGGGTTAGAGTTCTACCTTGTTGAGTTGCATCTTTCTCTTCCCCATCCAAAGGATTGTTGTCACCATCTAGGTTGATGCCAGGAACAAAGGAGGGGTCCTTGACTACTGATTTCTCCTTCTCATGATCTTTATCTTTCGATGCCTCCTTATCTCCCACTTTTCTAGTGTCTAGCAGAGATCGTCCTCCATAGGTTGGAGGAACTTGTATGTTCTTTTTAGGAGCTTGATCTCCTCCTCCACCAATAGTTTGAGTTGGTCTAGTGGATGTTGATGTGGCAGTAGTGGTGGAAGTGGCAATTGGTGATGATTGAACAAGTCTGGATGCTACTCCACTAGCAAAACTAGCGGCTCCAATTCTCTTCCTCCTTGCTCAGGTCCATTCTACCCACTTATCTATCCTCTTGATGATGTTGGCCATGAGAATTTCTATTATATTAATGACAAGACCATTAGGTGAATTTGACACTGTAGGAATGTCCTTGTTTTTTTCATAAGTGGAGGGCCGCATATAAGAACCATCATCTACAATATCAATAACATCAATTTTATCATTATATAACTTGATTTTATCAATAGTTAGCCTAGACCAGTACTCCTCAATTTTTGGAACATGCATATAAGCATATCCTAGCTTTAGATGATCTTTGAAAACACTAAGAGGATCATATTGGGGCCTTAGAACCTCATAGTCAATCAATTTGATGTTGTTCTCAAAGGCTTTCATGAAATTCTATGCATCATACCTAGAGGCACAAGAATAAGGTCCTACTACAACTGGAAAGGGGATGCCAACTATCTTCTCTACATTGGAACGTAAGGCATTCACATCTAGAATCTACCTACATAATTCAAAAAGAACTACTTTATCTTCAGGATACTCGGGGAGTCTTTTCGGAAAAAAATCAAATGCTCTGATCCTTAGGTATGAGAATGATGGAAATTTAATAAAATGATATCTAATTGGCTCACTGTTGATATAGCTTTAGTTGAGAATCTTCACTCAGGGCACCCTTGAAACTCCTAACATAGCCTCATTATGAAGGCATCATTCACCTTTACGTATTCTTCAAAGCTCTTTTCTAGTTGTAGATGAGGATAAAATTGGTACACCTTAGTATTTTCATCATAATCTTCAGTGCTGGGAAGACTAGGCCATAGATGATGCATGGCTAAAGCATATTAGATATGATGAAATGTAAAATTGCTTGAATGCTTTTTCCAAATTTAGCCAAGAGGCTAGCTCTTCACATATGATTTGAGCCCAATCAACTTGTAGTTCATCAATACAAATGACCTAGAGTACATAGAAGTGATGCTTAATGAAATATATGACTTCTTCTTTACCCTTTAACCTTAGCAATAGGTCTAAGATATCCACAATTTCCCTCTTCAAATTGGTTCCAAAGAGAGTCATCTATATTTTTCTCTTTTTGGAATGAGGGGTCTAGAATGAAGTTCTCTGCATGTCCTCTCTTCTTAGAATCTTCTTCTCATTAAACATTGATGCAGAAGAAGAAAATTCTATGTCACATTATTGCTCCTTCACTAGAAACATGAATGCATACTTCATCAATTCTCTATTTACTGAAAGTAGAATAGATTGATCGGGGAACAAGAGTTTCTTGGTTTCTAAGTTATATCTTTCAATGCATTCCATCACCAATTCTAGTTCATGCACAACCAAGGGAAAACCAACAACTTTGACTAAACCACTTTCTTTCAACTTCTATGTGATTGGATGGAGGGGCTCAATGTTTAATTCTCTGTGCAGATTACCAAAATCGTAAAACTTGAAAGAGGTATCAAAAAAGTTCATTAGCTCACTCTCTAATCCAATTAAATGATCAGACCCAACAATTATGATTACCATTTTATTATAACTTCACATAGAGAAAGTGATTGTTTCAACTAAATAGTCATTGTAGAACGAGGGACCTCATTCAGCAAAAGTCTGATTATATAGATTTGGATCATTGGTGCCACACAAATGAAGTAACTCATAATTAACAACCATAATTGTTAGATTTGTCATAAACTAGGTAGATCAATGACTATTTGAAACATATTCCACCCATTTGATAGCTCATAAATCTGACCACCATAAAATTTACTTCAATCTCTTGTAGTAGTGAGATTATTTCCTTTCTAGATCCTTTTACTTAGGTTTAGTAAGAATTGACCTCTTTACTTGAGAATCTAGAGAAAAGGCTTGTAGTTAAATCCATTAATTGTGGGGAGAGAGGCAATGCCTTGCTTTTCCATAAGCTCACTTTTTCCTTTGATTTCCTTTGGTTTAGGGGCACAATGCATAGACTACTCCTTTCAAGCCTTGAGTACTTTACCTATTTCTTTTTTGCACAAGGCTTTTTCTCTTGATTTCTTAACTTAGCTCGGAGAAGCTACAAAGAGAATTCCCCGCCTTGAGCATGTGAACATTTTATTTCCTTTGTATTAGGATCACTTTGTAACTGACTTGATCAAAAACATCTTTCTGGCATCTCCATAGAATATCTTTATATTCAACTTAGAATTCATTACCTTTCTTGTCCTCCACAAAGGAAACCTAAAATGATTCCATTAGATAGAGAAGCACCATTGAGACCTTCTCTTTCCGAAGAGAGAAGCACTTTAAAAAAAATTCCTTTTCCATGGCCACTTTTCCTTATATATCCTTGAGATAAATTGTTGGCAATGGATTCATCATTTATTAATGCATATCAAGGGCCTGGATTAACTTATTTATAACATTGCACCTAGGTCCCACTGAACACATGAAATCTTCTAAATGGAGCATAGATTGTCTTGCTTTATACCCATAGCTATTCATTAAATCACAACCTTTGATTTGAGATAGTATCAATGATCAAGATATGACCTTAATCTTTGGAAACACACTAGAATATGTTCGCTCCTAGAGGTTGAGTAACTAAAAACATGAAGTTTTATTTTTCTGCACACAACTAGACTCTGACTTTGGATCTTTGATCTAAGAGTATCTTAGCATCATATTTTTCTTCTCTTAGTCCTTTATACATCTACAAATGCCATTATTCCTTGTGTTTTGAGGCCTTACTTGATGAATTTTTCCAAATATAGAAAATAAGTAGAAATGGATGAAATCTAGAGAAAACACTTGCTTGTGCTAGTAATGAACTACATAATCAAAGTAGGACTTTCTTCTCATTAGAAAAATGCTCAACCAACAACCCTCCCAATCCTAGATAATCTAAGAATTTAATGCATTGAAATTCCAACAATCCAGCATCGAGGCATAAGGGGGAAGTGGAGCAGGAAAACCTAGAAAGAGCATAAAAGGAAACCTTAGGATGTTTGATGAGAGGAGAGCCACCTAGGAGCTATCTAGACAAGAACTTGAACATAATTGCATCAAAAAATTTTCAAGCTAGAAGCTTAAAAGGGATAGACTAAAAGTTTGGCAACAAATATAAGATGTTTAAAACTTTTCATAGACTACATGACTTGTCAAACACTACATAAGCAAGAGTACAAAATTTTGGTCAACACAAACTTGGCTTTGGTGGCTATATAAAACTTCCTCTCAACTTGTAAGTAGAAGTAATGGAAATTCATATCAATTTTGTTATATAACATTACGAACAAATTTTTTAATCAAATAATACATGCAAAATTGATGATATTAAGCAAAAATTACAATGCATAAAATACAATGTAGAACCCATGGATGAAGGCAAAAAATTTCCTTGAAGAAAAGCTATAAAGTCATGGTTGCAAACCTATGCCAAGAATCCAAAAGCCATATTGAAGAATCTAGTGCACCAGATTAGACATTAGTAAATTGGTCAAATGAAAAGTAAATCAAATTGAATAGTTGAGAAAATTCATGTTTACTATTAATTTTCAACATAAATTGACTATTTATGTTTTATATATCAAACAATGATAACAATGCACATGACATTTCACCGCAACCTTCAAATCGTATCATAGAACCTACACATGATGTGCATCAAAGTGGTGGAGGTATTAATTTCTTATTGGAAATAAATTATGTAATTATTAATACAATTAAACATCTTCAATTGCAATTGGTTGTGAAACCTTTTTTTGAATATTTTAGAGCATGTTAAATATCATGGTTAATGAGTGGAGCATGTTCAAAGTGTTCAACATGTTGAGGTGGCGACCAATCAAAATGTTACTATACATGATGTGGTATTATTAGGTAAAGAAAAATGCATGTTATGTTATACTGGTAATGAAATACTTGTAACAATAAAAAAAATTATGCAAATTTAACCCATTTACTTGTTATTGCAGCAGACCCCCGTTTAGTGCAGCAACCTTGTGCTCCTCAAAGTAGGAGGAAGTATCATAATTTGACATTACAACCAAGAGGAGGAGAATGAGGAAGAAATTGATGCTCTTATCAGCCTTTTCCTTAAAAAATCTAAGAAAAACAAAAATAAAGAAATAATTTTTGAAAAATGCTCCTTGATAAACCTTGTTTGATAAACTTTGTTGGATAATGAAAGAACATTGTTTTAACTGATTATTTATAAATGTTTCATATTAATATTGAATTTTATTTAATGTTAATGAATATTGTTATGTGTTAATGAATAATTGATAAGTGTTTAGTATTAATGAATTTTATATAATATTAATGAATGCTATGTGATTGTATTGATTGAATGTTATAGTTCATAAATAGATGAATGAATGAATGAAGTATTGAATTAGATGTTAATGGAGAATTTAGATTGATGTTTTGGCAGGGACGGGGGAGGGGGGGCACGGCTGGCCAGATGAGCTTTCACTTTCATTTGGTTGGCCTAGTTAAGTAGATAATATTAAAGTATTCTCAAAACTAAGTGAAGCTCAAACTAACATAACTTCATAATTCAATCAATTTCATTCATTCTAGGTATTTTCTCATAAGTGCAATATGAATGTGTAATTTTTGGGAAACTATCAAATATCAAATTGGAAGGGCCAATGCTCAACTTGTCTGGCATTATTTGACTTCATTTTGTGTAAGAATTCTCTTCTTGAATGCTTCAAATCTGCGTGGTGTATGAATCATTTGAGATCTTATTAGTCTATTTCATTTTTCAAAACTCCCCTTTCTTCTAAAAAACTAACATTATAATCATATTCTATTTCATAAACAAATAAATTAGTATATGGACACATTGACAAGGCTTACATATAGGGGTATTGTATGTTTAATCTCGAACATTAATTTGTGCTTAGTGATGATGCTTGAGTTATTTTATCTAAATTTGACTATAAAAAAATTTAAGTACTAATATAAAATTATATTTTAAGGGTGATTGAAATACTCTATTCACACTTATGCTATACCGAACTATTTTTATTAGCAAATCATATGCATGATGCAAACATCAATGTAATGTGATAGAGTTTTAGATTTGGTGTAGTGCCTACCCCTAGTTTACATTTAGTTATTATTGTCGAACTCTTTTAGGCCAATTATGTTTATGCTTGATGATTAGTAGTAGTGTATTCTAGATTATTGGATATTGTTTTCGTACTTAGTTGATTATATGATGAGACTACTTAGGTACTATTTACTTCATGTATGCATGATTATACCTTGATGATGATTATGCATAGTGGTTTTAGTTATTTGATGATGTTAGTTTGATGGATTATTCATACATGTTTTCTTATGAATATTTACCCCATACTACATGTGTATGGTGTGTGTGTATGTTTTCTTTATGTATGACATTTCTAATGTGGTTAAGGAAAGGAGTCTTAGTCACCTGCTAGTCGGGATCTACACAATATACCACTTCTTGCCATTGCTTGTTTGGTTTAGAATATATGTGTTTGTACATGCATGGATTTTATCCAGATTGTAGGTACCAAGTATCGATTTCCCTGAATTGTTAGGATGAGCGTACTCTATCACAATATCTCAATGGTAAGAGAGGGGAGATAAATTTTTGTGTCCAAATCCTAACCTTTAAACCAATTGTCCTAGGAAAAATTAAGGCAAGTATCCGAGATGATTACCCTTTTGAATTTGTCACAAGACGTAAATTTGTGATTATAACCCTTGAATTTGATCTTGTATGTGGTATTTTATGATGGGTTTTCATATTTTGTCTTGAGGTCTTTGGTAATTTTTTTGTTAATTAAGTCAAATTAAAAGATTAATTAATGATTTAATTTAATGGAAAATTATTATGATATTTTCAATATTTAATTATATTTAATTAATTGGGAAATTAATTAAATAATAAATAATAAAATTTAAAGAAAAAATTATAGTTCTAATTTGAGAGCGTAATAATATTAATTTAATTTAATAATAATATATTTAGGAGATCATTTTTAAATAAATGCTAAATATTATTATTACTTAAGTTAATAAATATTATATTAAAGATGCTTTGAAAATTAATAAGAGAGGGTAAGCAATTATTTATAAAGTTTATGTTGATTAAATTACATAAAGCTTATGCATGAAATTAAAATATAATAAATTAATTTAAAAAGAGAAAGAAAATAAATTTAATAAAAATATTGTGTATTGCAAAAAGCATGCATGAAAATGTAAAAGATAAGTAAATAAAGAGTTAAAAGGTTGTGATCAACAAGTTCCCTTGGTGATCGCACAATCAGTGTCCCAAATTTAGGAGAACTCCATATCAGAGATTGGGAGTTCATTTTGTAGGGAACAAGAATTTTGGAGAAGGGATTTTTCAAAGAGAAGGTTTGAAGAAAGAGAATTTTCTCACAATCTTTAGGTGATTACGAATTAGCATTAGATTTAGGTAGGGTCTTGTGTTTTGTTCACTTAATGAATTATGTAATTTGATATTCCTATTTATATCGTGTTTGTGGAATTTGTTTTTCCAAAATTTGTTTATGATGAATCTTTCATGGTGAATTACTAATATTCATATCGAATTTTTTTTTGTATTATGAGAATTGGGACAATAGAAAACCCTCGTTCTGTAGATTAAAAGTTGATAGCTTGATCATGAATAGTTTTGAAAAGAAAAAAAAATTGGAATATTAAATTGATTGGTTTTTACAAAATTTCTCTATTAGAGTAATTGCATAGATTTCTTATATATATATATATATATATATATATATATATATATATATATATATATATATATATATATATATATATATATATATATATATATATATATATATATATAATTATTATAAGTTTGTGGTTTGGATTTATTTATCAATTAAAAAATATATATAAATCAAAAACCATATTGGATGGGTGTGTGTGTGTGTGTGTGTGTATATATAAAATTTATTTAAGGTGGGGTGGGGCCACCAATTCCTAGTAGGCAACAGTAACACCTATGGCTGCAAGGATTGCCGACCAGTGGGCCTAAAACACATTCATAATATGCAATTTTTTTAAAAGATTTTTTTATTAATAATAAATGTTATTAAATTTAATTATTAGTTTTTATTAATTATTAATGTAATTAAGGATTAATATATTATTAATATAGTTTTGGTTCTAATAATTATTAATTAATTAAATTAAATTTATATTAATTAAGTTTAATTAATAATTATTATTATCTAATAAAGTTTTAAATTTATTTTATTATTATTAATTATTTTGATTTTCAATCAAATTGCAATTATTTTATTAGATAATCAATATTTATTATTTTAATAATTTAATAAATAGTCATCTTTAAATTATTTTAGAGTAGTTAATTGTAACCAAATAAGAACAATTGTGCTTTATGTTCAAAAACAGGGAATGGATTAAGCTGTAAGGGTAAACTATAAATCTCGTCTACTCAAAAACTTACATTGAAACAAAAATTTAAGCCTTCATGTTAACTTAGACTGTGTATCTTCAAAATCAAACAAAACTTTGAAACTACATTGTTAACTGTATGTTGTCTTATGTTTTGGGGTTTGGGTTGACTAGAGTGTTGACCAGTCTTAGGATGTTTACTAGAGGCTCGAGAGTTCTGTGTTTGTGATGTCATGATGATGATTTGATCTTGATCTTTTAAATGCAACCATGGTAATGTGTTTGGTATGCTCTATGATGAGTTTAGATATATTGTTTGTATTTACTTTTTAGTGTTCTTGTGTGAAACTGAGATGAATGGTATGGCATTTTTTACTTAACCTTTGAGTCTTTGATCATTTATTTTTGGGATGCTTTCTAGTTGCTTGTAAAGGATTGAGGTGTTATTGTGAATTGTATTTTGATGCTTTCCATTCACTTGTATAGGGTTGAGGTGAAAATTGTGATTCTTTGATTTGTACTTTTATGAGCCTAAGGTAGGTAATTTGTATGTTAAGTTAGGAAGTGGCTTGCAATGGAAGCTAGGGCCCAAAGTGGCTACTAGGGTAACCCATTGTAAGTAGTTAATAAGTGATAACACTACACTAAATGAGAGTAAAATGAACCTAATAAGAGTCTTTGTTTTTCTCGTCCATGTCTCAAGTGCTAGTATAGAATAGGATGGGAGTAGAGAGGACACTTGGTTGCAACCATGCATTGATAGTATGCCTTGTTAGTATGAAAGTATACTAGTGCCACTTAGAGTCATGAGGGGGCTAGAGGATTAAAAAACTAGCTAGGTAACCCTAGAGTTGGTTCGTGTGATGACACTTTCCCACTAGTAGTATAAATTTCCTACATGTCTTTGTTTGCCTCTAGGTTTAGATGTCGATTTATCTTGGAACCTTTGAGTTAGATTACTTTTAGGGTTTTTGTTGACCTAGAAATTGCATTTGATTTTTGGGATTGTTATCCTGTGTGGAACTTGAGACTATCTCCTTAGCGTGGTGAGAGTGGACCATTTTGGGTTAGCACGAGGTTGGGTGGTAGTGCATTTTACTTTTACCATTGAGATTCATCTGTAGATGTCATGGTTGGAGTTCCTTGTTTTACATTTACTTTCATTCTATCTTTGTGCATTATGATGGATGGTTATATCTATAAGATGGATGGTTTTACTTATTGTATTGTACTTTGTTTCATGGATTCAAAAGGAATGATGTAATCTATTTTATAAATGTATATTCTTTCAGCCTTTCATACCTTGTGAAATGTATAGTGGATGATTGTGCACTCTAAATTGATTGGCAACTGGCATTCAGAACAAATGTATATTATTTAAATGGATTGGACTTGTAGCTATTCTTTTATGTGGATGTGTTAATTATTGGACTTAGTATTATTTAATTTAAATGTGACTCAACGTCTTGAGATCCTTAAGGAATGTAATCTATTATGTTTGCTTATGTATGATTGTATGTTAATGCTTCTACTACTTTATGATTGTTGTACATGTTATTTGTTCAAAGAAAATAAAAAAATGTTTGGCAAACTTAGTAAAACTTTAGGTTAGTTCTTTTGGATCCCTTGGTAGGTCATTACATTTGGGTAGATTAGTTTAGTAGCTATCTTGATGGTATGTTTAGACAAAATGTGGACATCAAATATTCTTTGTGAAATTCATCTTGTACTCATTTAGAATCATATCATTCCTTGACAAGGCATTTGATTGCAAAATTCTATCAAAAAAATAGGTTCTTTGTTAACGACTACAAATTTTGCATGATTTTCTACCACAAGATTTCCAACATATTTTTGTCATAGAAATATCCCTCCATTTTGCTTGGATGAATTTCAAAACCCTATTCCAAAGTTCTCACTTTGACACAAAAATATTCATCCATTTCGCTTAAATGAATAGCCAATTGATGCATTCCATTGTAATTAAATTAGAAGGTATGCACACCTATTTTCTTCAGCCCTCGTATAGATGACTTAAAACATTTCCTCAAAGATACACAAGAAATAGAAGGATGGCTAGTGTAAAGGATTACATACATCTCAATGAGAAAAGATACTTTCTCTTTTGGAAGGGGAATTTGTAGCTTTCATAACTCCTAATTTACTTCTATGTGATGGTCTTTATGTTGGAATACATGTGAACATTTGGCAAAAGTCATTCAATGATGGGATTGATAGAGTTTGGTATTGGCTTTGGGATCCATGAATTTCTACAATGTGTGGATTATTTTATAGTATGAAAAAATTTGGCAGAGTTTTTGGATTTTGATGTATCAATTTTGTACAATGGATATATAGTGAAGCATTATGCAAGGTTATATGGGATTCTTGTATCATCCTATCTGGTTCATTGAGGACAACCGATTTCTAGGAAGGGAGGACTATAATGCCCCTTCTAATGTAATCTTAGAATTTAAATATTTAATGAGGTCATAAAAGTAATTAATTTAATTATTTAATATTATTCCTCAAAAGTAAATTATAAGGGTGATTATTCCATTTACTTGATAAAATGACTAAAATGTCAAGTGAAAAATTTAATAGTCACTTTATCACTATTTCCCTAAATTCAACTTAAATTAAAAAAGCAGGCAAATAAAAAAACAAAAGAAATAGAGAATCAAGAGGAAAAATAGAGGGAAAGCCAAGTTTCTTGATAGTGGGCTATGAAAAGAACAATGAGAGTTTCAATCAAGATATACTTGGTTTCTTTTATTTTCTCTTTCAGAAGCTTTAGAGCTTTGGTGGACTTAGTAGTTTTGGATGGAAACCCAAATCATCTTTGGTTTGAGTATCTTCACACATGAATTCCCATAGTTGGGTGATGTAGATTGATAAATAATATGCAAATTTAAAGCTAAGTTGTTGAATCATGGGACATTTTAGGGCAATTCTAGGTACACATACCAGAATTAGATTCTAAAACAAATATATTGTGGGTATACATCTAGGATTTGTGTTTTTAAATACTGAAATATTTAGTGATTCTTGTTTAATCTTTTAGACAGAGAAATGTGAATTTATATTAGAATAATATATTTCGAATTTTAAATTTTGTAATGATTTTGTTCAACATATGTATTGACATATGATATTCTAAATTCTATTATTTTTAATATATATATATATATATATAATGTAACAATGTACCAAAAATGTACCCAACCCCCATTAAAATTATGACGCACCAGTGTTTCATACCCACATACGCATAGCTGTTCCCATTTCCAATTCAGCAACTTAGGTTTAAATTGCTTGAATTTATATAAGAGTTGTTGGGCAAGGTAATATATGGATGGAATGTTCTGTAATAGTGTTTTGTGCCAGATGAGTTAGTCTTCATTGTAGGTGTCGAGTATTATCTAATATTCGATGTTGCAATTAGAGCATCTTCAACTTTTGGTTGATGCCTAGTGGGAGAAATCACGAACGTAATATTTCTCTGTGTTTCTGATCAACGTGTAAAGAAGTTACAGGAGTACTCAGTTTACATTTTCAAATCATCCTGAGCCTTTCTAGTACCCAATGTACATAATGCAAAACTTTATGGATCATTTTCAATATGAAGGAAGAACAATATGCATTGGTTAGTGTTTGTTTGTGAATGAAACTAAATTGCAAACTTGTTGAAGATATTCAATGAATTTCTCAAGGTGATCTTGGTATACTCTCAGGGCTGTAGCAGCAAGGTATGCATTTGTTAGTGTTTGGTTGTGACTGAAACTAAATTGCAAATTCTCTTGTTCGATTCAAAAGTCAAGATCATGTATATTGGAAATTGTGCACTAAGAAATAATATTTGAAAGATATTATATCCAGATTTCAATAGCAAAAATTAATCATACCGCAGTTGTCATTCTTTAACCTTGATTGCATTTAAATGTCCATTATATTTTGGCATTACATAACCCTGCACTAAATTGGAATAAAAACCTGCAATAAGAAAGATCAATCTTTTCATACAAAAATCAGAGACATCAATTAAATTAGTGAAGAAAACTGTTTGGCAAAATTATTCAAAAGACAAAAAAAATTATCACTACATTTGTGGTAGGATACTACAAATATGAAAAATTCTGTTGTCTTTGATTTAGTCACTAAGGGTGGATATTAGGCTAAGTTGCCAATTTGGGTGTAGGCTTTGGTGTTAGTATGGGGTTTCGGCATTGCAACTACAACTTGTTTCCCCTTGGGTATGGGTATGGGTTTCCTTGTATACTTTGGAAACTTTTTTGCCTCCAACATTGCAACCATATGATAAATGGGAATAGCAAATGTCCAAGCCATAACCTAGTTAAATTGGTCTAGTTGCTGATTAGCTGGGTTGATTGCAAATTCCTGTAGAACTATAATGAGATTATGTACAATAAAACAAACAATCACTTGTTCCCAACTAGTAGGATCAAACACAATTTTCCAAGGTGATAAAATTGCATATGCAAATGCGTCACTTGCATATTAGGCATGAAGTACATTCCCCAACTAATAGCAAATGGTTGGATATAAAGGCTCGATATGTTGGCCCAACAATTGAATCGAAGGATGTAACCATGCATGTATTGGCATAGTCTCCGTGCGAAGATCCCAAGTATCTATTGTTGTTGTTAATTTGAGCATTACTATATGATCCAGAATGTTACATGAAGTATTGAAGCCAGTAGTAACTTCTCCCATGTCTCCATAAAATGTAGCATAGGTTAAGGGTCCCTTGGCTCCCATGAATTTGTAGCAGTTATTCTCACTGCTGGAAAAATAACTTCAGTGAAGAGTTGAGTGTAAGGAGTTGAAGAAGCAAGTTTTTTTCTGTGTAAATGTCATAGTCACGAGGCTCATTCCCTTGCAAAATCCTCTACCACAAAGAAATTTCCTCTAAACTATTCAAAGGATGTTGAAGTGGCTCCCAACCTTAAAACACTCTTATAAGCAATGGCAAAGCACATGCAAATGCAATACACGACCAATTGCAAAACTTCTAGTCCTCCCAATATTTGGACTGTAAACTCTCAAAGACACTTGCAAGTGATTCCAATGTCATAATACCTATTGCAACACTTTCCTAGATTCTATCCAGTGCTCACATAATATCCTATATGTTGTCTAGTTATTGTTTCTAGCGTGTAATCTCTTTTTGAAGTCACTCCTTCTCCTTCTAGTACATTGCCACAGACTCTCTCTTGTGGCTTAAATTTTGATCAAACTTCTGAATATTTGCCTCTACCATATCTAAAATCATCTTCACATTGTGTTGTAACTCTAGCATAGGTGTTTGATCCTTGATAGATTTCATTTGAGTATTTTAGCACTCAATTTTTCAAGTTTTCTCTTTATTATATGTTTGGTTTATCAATGATTTCCTCTAGTTTGATTATAGTGCATCTCAACTAGCTAGTCCAATGATGCAATCATCCATCTATCTCTAGATTGTGCAAGCACTTGTTGTTTTATAGAAACTAGATAAATACTGATAGTTCTAAAGCTGTAAACCTAAAGACCATCATGTGTGCATCCCACTTTAGGGAAAAATTGGATGTTATGTTCTTTTGAATATATTTTAATCAATTCCTTCAAACTCAACTGAGGTGCGCCCATGGAATTATTCAGGTGAATCCCACTACCCATTGAAGCTAAGGCTTGTTATTGAGCATATGTTGCTGCTACTTGTTGATGTTGAAGTTCCTCAAATTGGTGCTATTCTATCACCCTAAGATAGCTTACATTCTCTCTAGCCCTAGGTTGTTCCATAGTCATAGATGGACTAGCTTCTCATGGATTGGATATTTAGAATGCAAAGTAACACCTGCAGATAATTATCCAAACTAATCACTAACCAAGATGTCATTGGTGATTAGTCTGGATATTTATCTTTAGGTGTTATTTTTCTTAAACTGTCTATATTCATTAAAATTTTGACCAAAATTGGTCAAAACCTAACCAAGCTTGTTCAAATTTTCAACCAACCGTAGTCAAAATTTTGACCAACTCACCAACAAGGGAAGCATTGTGGGTTTGACTTCCCTGTCGAATGGGCCAGGCTTTTCAACCAACATTGGTTGAAGTTTTGAGGACCACAAATGGAAAAATGTAAATGTCAATTTCTAAACCTTAACCAAGGTTGGTCGACCTTTAAACCAACCTTCCTTAAAACATTGACCAAATTAATGACCATGATATCATCGTGGGTTTGGCATCCTAGTTAGATCAACCATATTTTTGAACCAACAATGGTTGAATTTTTGATGACCACAAAGGCCAAATGTAGATGCCAATTTAGACCAAGACTTCCATGGAAAGTTCAACCTGAACAAGGATTCATAAAAATTTGTGGATCATTTGACCAATTTGGGTAGGAAATTCAATTTTTGTCAAAAATAGAGGCACATTCTACTAGTGTTGGAGCACTTTGTCATGTTTAGAATTGATCTCTTCTGGGAATTGGGAAGCATTTTGATAAGGTATCATTGAAGGCTAGAGAGGGAATTCTTAGAAAAGATTCAAGAGCCAAAGAAAAAAGATATAGGGAATGAGCATCACACAAGGACCAAAATTAACATTAAGTTATATGTTCTCCAAGAGAGTCACCAAATAATTTGTTAGTGGATGTTTTTTATTTAAATTTACAATGTGCACTTGGCTTCATGAATCCAAAAAAGAAATGCAACAAAAGAGATGATGGGTAGAGTACACTTACACATCTTTTAATCTTAGAGGTACAACTCCCTCATGTAAGATATATAAGGAATGAAAAACTTGTGATTTTAACCAAAAAGAGAAGGTATATAATTATGCAAGTAAATAAACAAACTAACTACTACGAAATTTGAAAAATAATATAAATGAAACTTAGTTAATATAAATGAAACATAGTTCATTTATAGGAAACAAAAACATAGTATGAAAAGGGGAGAGTAAACTTGCAATGCATATAGTCATTATTCAAAGATAACACATTGCACAAAATTGAATAATCTCTTAAAGTAAATCATAGAAGACATAGAAACAAGGGCCTAGAGAGGGGCAACACAAAATTTCTATTATATTCATATGTAAAACAAAAAGATCACCATCTTATTGATCACAAATATCAAATCCAAGAATGTGATTTTCTTTCCAAAATTTTCTTGTTTCTATCCTCCCCTTTAACATTTACAAAAATTTCTTATATGGCATTAGGAGACAGTTACAATAAGAAGCTGGAGGCATTTTGTTTTCCAAAAAAGTAATGGTTAGATTCCATCTTCAATGATCTCCACATTTTCCTAATTTATTGCTTCCTCATCTTTCTCTAGATTTATGAGGAGAAAATTGAGGAGGTCCATCATGAAGTCTAGAGCTCTATCATCTTCCACATCGTCCAAAATAAAGCCAAATTTTATGCATTCTCCTTCTTACTCCAACTAATAAATGTCACTTTGATAATGGGTGATTGTAGTCCTCAGGTCCTAGGAAGTAGTATACAAGATAGAGAGGATATTGTAGTGCTCCTCCATCTTAGTTTCCCAAAGATCTAGTTGAAGCATAGGGTGAGGGTCTTCATTGTATCCAAATGGTAGTGAAATCCCTATCTTAGTGCAAGAAATATTTTGAAATAATGAAGCTTGTGATATGATTGTTGAAGAATAAAGTGGTCAAAAGATACATTCATAACATACCAAATTAACTCATTAATGCATTTATCACATGGAAAATCAAGTTTTAGTATGATGTCACCTCATGAAAATGCTCAATTTTACTCTTTTTAAAAAAAATGCTTCATTTGAAAGATTATCTTTGGATTGCCTTATTTAATGCAAAGTAAAGCCACAATGTCATTTCCTTGAAGAGCTTGGTGGTGGTAGGTGCTTACTTTTTGAAGTCTCAAAGCATGGATTAGAGGTTACCAACTTAGTATAACATGCAACTAGGGATATAGTTGTTAGGTCATAGGGATGTGAAAAACTCAAAGCAAGGTTATAACGTGTAAGGTTTGCAAGGGTTGATTAGGAGACATGCCATAGTTTACAAAAAGGACCATTGCGTAAATTTGAAGGATGAGAAGGAAAATTTCAACACTAAGGGGTGTAGAGAAAATGACTAACACTAGGTTGACATGATTGAGGGGTAGGCCCTAATTTAGGGCAAATAGGGCCTCTAGTTCACTAGCCCATTTTAGGATGATTACAATAAGATAATGAGATTATTGGATATACTAGTTTAGTTTTGTTATAAGATAAGGATGTAATTGGAATTTTCTAACTATATATGGAGGTTGAATAATGATAAGGTGTCTAGATGTCTATTGAACTTTATTTGAGAATGTGTGTTTGTCCATTCCTGGGACATTGGTTAAGGACACTATTGAGCTTCCTTGTCACCATGAGATGATTATTTAGTATTATATGATCCATCTCTTGAGCTATGTAATGAAAATTCCACTTCTGGACTCCCTATCCATCCCCTTGTGTAGTATCGAGTAGTAACCCTTGATGTTGTGCATTTGGTTATCCCTATATACTTGATATGACATTGAATATTTTATTGAATTGATTAATCCAGATCAAAATGTATACATGTTTCTTTGGTTAATGTAAAACTTATTGCATTCTTTCTTTTGTGACCATTTATGCTATATGACTATCTTTTCAATCATGGCTAGGTGGGATCAAGGGTATGGTGGTGTGATGAGCCACCATTGGGGACTATTTTACATGCTCAAGTATGGGCCTAGAGCTACTTCACCATTCTCCTTACACTCATCCTATTTCATTTATGTATTTATATAGCCATTTTGTAAGCCTATATTTATTGTAATATAATGGATAATGTAATGATGATTAGATGCATTAATGTGTTATCAAGTGAATTGAGTCTTGATCACATGTATTCATGTGCCTCTATACTAGGTTAGAATGTAATTAGTTGTATGACCCAATTGGTAGAGTTTGTAGTCAAATTAGCTTTGTATTTGGGCTAAGTTTGTAGATCTTCATACTAAAAATGGATGTGTAGTCCCATGGAGGTCACAATGTCCTTGAGAATTTATTTAAGCGCAAATCATAACCCAAAAGGGTCATTGAATCCATGGAGATTATGACCTACTATAGGTCACAACCTAATCTATGATCCATATGGAGGTTTCTATATTCAAAAGACATGTGTCCTTTATTTTAATGACATTCGTAAATGGTGTTATTTAAATATGAAATCTATGTGCTCACAAAAATATACCTATACCTATATTTTTTATGTACATGTATGTATGTACATTTGTACAAACATACATACATATGGATGTAGTAAAACATCATAAATTGCATCCCTCTGAAATTTCTTTCTCACCTAAGACTCTAGTGTGTATGGCTTTATGTGCTCAATTATGCTCAATCCAATTGGCACTAGATGAAATTCAATTATGATCATTTCATTTTGGACCTTGGGTCCTTGATTGTTCCTTTATTAGGAGGAAAAGGTCACCTAGGGTGATTTTGTTCTATTATAGGGTTTTAGGTGACCTTGTCTCAATAACCAAGGCCCAAATTGAAATGATTCTAGGAATAGTTTTGAGGTGTGGTAAAACTTCATCATTTTCAAATCTCTTTGAAATTAAACACCAAAATTTCTAGGGAGAGGTATAAAATAAATCTTCCCACCCTTCCCCTCTCACTTGTATGAAAATCATCAATAATCCTCATATCTGTCAATCTCAATTCACATCTAGCTCAAGTATTTAATTATCAAGCCTTCAATTTATTTTTTCCCACCATATTATTTAGATCTAGCATTATAGCAAGACTCAACAACCCTCACAAAAGTATATGTTCATATTTGGTTTCATTTTAGATCTTATGAAGTCATGTTATTGAATAAACACATGTGATCACATTCAAAGTGTATTGTATTAACAAGGTATGATTCAAATGCTCTATTTTTTACTACTTCTACTATATTACAACAGGACTCATAAAATACTTAGATAGATCCCCCATCATGTAAAAAAATCTATTTTCTTGCATGTAGGTGGTAGGTTATAGAGATGACTTGATCCATATTTTAGTCAGCTAGAAGAAGACCTATACATCCCCTTTCTGCAGATCCAAAAATGTTGAGGCAAGGTTCTTTTTGTCAATGTCAAGCCAAGACAAGAATACCCCACTTGCTATTCTCAAGAAGATTTCAGCCAAAACATGTTAATATCAAGGTCCTCTCTATCTTTTTCTTAGATCTACTACTCTTGTTTGCATATTTGATTTATATAATTATGCATAAATTTAAAATTCACATTTCCTATCTTTAGCCTTACCTTTTACATTCCTTGAAGATTCCAAAATTGGAGTTTTCAACTCATCACAAGAGTATGTTGAATCCATTATTTTCCAACATCTAGAACCTATTGGACTACTCTCCTCTAAAGTAATTAAAGTAAAAAATAGATATAGCTTCCTAGTTTGCACATACAAGCTAGTGGGCTTTGTTTTTTCATTTTACAATATGTATGTACACTGTATGTTTACATGTGTGTGTGTGTGTGTGTGTGTGTGTGTGTGTGAGAGAGAGAGAGAGAGAGAGAGAGAGAGAGAGAGAGAGAGAGAGAGAGAGAGAGAGAGAGAGAGAGTACATGTGTGTTTTTGTGTGTGCATGTGTGTGTGTGTGTGTGTGTGTGTGCACGCGCGCGCGCGCGCATGTGCACACATGTCCATATTTATACAATATGTACATACATTGTATGTTTGCATGTGTGTGTGTGTGTAAGTAGCATACACAATATATGTAAATATATATGTGTGTTAGATAATGTTTTCACAAATAATATATTATTTGGAATGTAAATTAAATGAAACACAATAATATTTTTATTTTCTTTAAAATGGTTTTCATGGAATAAAGGAAAAAAAAGAAAATAAAAGAACAATAAATATAGTTGTATTCATAATTAAAGGGTTGGTTCTTTAGGACATTTGTTTTCTAAATTTTCATGTTTTCACTCCTTCCCTTGAACCTACTAATGAGAGTTATTGGAAGATAAAATCCATAGTTAAGCATGCATTCCATTCAATATATAAGATACAATGACCAATCCATTTTTATTATTCTAAATAATCAAAACAAAAACTGTCTTATTTAATTAGTCCAAATTAAAGTTGATTTGTAGTAGGGTCAATCCTGTTATGACCCCCAACTTAAGTTCTCACTACATAACTTTGTTCTCATAAATATTATAAGCAGACAACTTAATCTAAAGTTGTATATATCAAATATATTGTACACACTACTACCACTACTACCACTACCACTACCACTACAACCACCACCACCACAACCACCACCACCACCCATATCATGACTACTACTACTACTACTACTACTACTACCACTACCACCACCACCACCACCACCACCACCACCATGTAATTTATTTTATAATGCTAAATTTCCCCTTATCTTTTGACACAAAGAATAAGTGAAGAAAACAAAGACGACGATGACTACTACTACTACATAGTTTATTTTATAATGCTAAATACCCCCTTTTCCTTTGAAACAAATAATAAGTGGGGTAAAAAAAGAATGTTAAATTTATTTTTGACAACTAATGTAATTTGATTAATGTTGTATATCAAAGTTTTCCTTAAAGTGTGTCTCTTGTTACGAAGATTTGTTTTCACTTATCTTACTTACCTATTGATTGACTAGTTTATCATTGTTGGTGTAAATAAGTATTTACTATTTACACTTTACTTAAGTTTACTTAGGTTAATGCATTATTTTATTATTTCTTAAGTGAGACACTTAGGAGTTTGCATACTCTTATGATTTTTCATGTTGACAACATCAAAGTAAGCAACTCTAATTTAGCACATGGTGTCTACAACATTATTTTGTGTGCTACACCTTTGTAGGCTTATTCTCTCATCATCGCACTTACTCTTGTGCTTAATGGAGGAGAACCCATATCTAGTGGACATGTGCCTAGTTTTATGACTTATCATGTTGTTGATTCCTATGCATTCTGTTGGCTCCTGATTTAACAGTTTTGAAAATAACCAAGAAACTAGACCATTGCATCTAAGGCTAGCAACTTCCTATGACAAATACACTAGACCAAAATTTTGGGCCAACTATAAGGCATAACTCCTTCTTCTTCAAGCTCTTGTAAAACTAGGTGGGTTAACCTTCAGGTTCTGATGAATGGTACCAATGCATTTAAAACATAAATTTGAACCTAATTATTACAGATGAAAATCCCTTATATCTCTTAATAACTCATGAAATGACACAAATATATAGTAGTTGAATGCAAATCTATGAAATTCATAAATTGAGTGAGGGTTAATCCTTTAAATCCTTCAACATGGTATGGAAAAGGCCTTTGATTAATAATGTTGAATTCAGAAAAACCTCAGATATGCAGCAATCAGACCTAATGATCCTATAAACTGATCAGTGCCTTAACCATTGGGCAAATCTATGAATCAAAAACACACATATGGATATCTGATACCTATTTGTATCTTCAGATATCTGATCTATCTATTCAACTTGTAAATAGATATCAATGTTCAACTTAAACCTCATTCTTACATGATATCCCCGTCAGCAACCTCACAACCCTGTTGATTTCCCTGAAGCATTTACGTAACCCTTTGAGTCATAGGCAACAATGAAATAACATACAGTCTTAAGGAACTACAACTACAACCTAAGCTCTATGTCAAAGATTGTAAAACATTGAAAATTAGCTGATAAAGGAGACAAGATTCATCTGAAACTCAATCATCTACTACTCTTAGCATTTATTTCCTTGAAATTTATACAGTCATATGCATGAAAATGAAAACATGGAAATACCTAATAGATCTGAACTATCTGTATTAACCTTCCTAATGTTGTTTATACAAGAGAGAATGTGTTGAAGAAAATGGTTTCACAGTAAAACACTGGAACCTTGCTAGTATTACCCAGAGAAAACTGCCAATCACCACAAAGAAAGAAAGATAGAAAAATATAGGAGAAGATGAATTCCCAGATCTGTTATGCAACTGACATTTGTCCACTTGAAATTCCCTCTCCTAGCAAAGAAAAGACTCTCTCTAACCTCTCTCTTCCATCTGATCTGATTTGATTTCATCATTATTCTGTAACAAACTTCTAAATATCTATGCTTGAATGATGAAAACCTTTTTCTTGCCAAAATATCTGATTTGCCTTATGAAAAGCTGGTGAAATCCTCATTTAATTGACTTAAACATGACCCCAACTACATTTTTATTGTACATTACTGATATTCAAGTCATTTTCATGTTATGAAACAGTTCTGAACTTCATTACCTAAATATAGTTGCATAATAGGAATCTGGAAGAAAATCTCTTGTAGCATGAATAGGCTGCTTCCTATGCAAAAACTAATTGCATAATCAAAAAATTTAGATTCTCTCGATTCTGGCAATATATAATATTGCTTATGTGGCCTTCTAGAAACCCTCTAAATATTAGTTTGAAAAATGCCCTCTTGGTAGAAGGTTTAGGCTTACAACTGAATTTTTCAAAAATTTAAATGATTCTAAAGTATAAACTTTAGAAAAAGGCCCTTTTTAATTTAAAATTCTAAATGTTCTTTGAGAAAATAATAAAATATTTTAATATGACAACTTAAAAATATTTTATTTTTATCTCCAATGAGTCATCCGGGTCAACTAAGCTTTGACTAGTGCCACGTGTTGATCTAGGGCTCATTGACACATGGTGCATGCTCGCAATCCCACTTTCCTTAATCGGTATGCAACTTCAAAATGTGAGTGTGCGCTATCCATTAGATCTACCACGTGGCAGCATCCTGTGCATCCACCTGAGCCTGCACATCTCCATAATATCACTGCTAGCTGGGACCCTCTTGCCACTTGTCACCATTTGACATTCCCACATTCTTTAAACAATGTGCATCTCCATCTTGCGGGTATGCGTTGATCATCCATTTTGCCACATGTTGCAATCTCAAGCCATCTCTGTTTTATGTGCCACATCATCACACATGTGTTCTCCTTCAAAATTTGACTTAGGCAACATGCCAGCTGATGTTATCAGTGGGATCCATCCATTTTGGCACATGGTGCAATCTCAAGCCATCTCTGTTTTATGTGCCACATCATCACACATGTGTTCTCCTTCAAAATTTGACTTAGGCAACATGCCAGCTGATGTTATCAGTGGGATCCCCACGCATGCAACAACCTTTCAAAAAGCATCTTTCTTTAAGACACTAGACATATTGAGATGAGTGGTATTTAAACAATACAAAGCACATATATATAAGCAATGTGGGATTAAAGTGCTTTCTTTGCTTTTCCTTTTGACTGCGTTTTTACATCTTGGACGGCTATTCCTTCCAATGCATGGATTCTTTTTATTTACTGTCGGCTTCAAACCCTTTTAAAACATTAAACTCTAGCCTAAAAACCATCCTCATAGCTGACACTCTTGTGTTGTCATCTTTCCTTCGAGCCATGGATGTGATCTCTGTTCTAGAGCAGCTTCTTCATCTTGCCTATAACATTTTCCTCCATTTTCCATCGAAAGGTATTTCTTGGGCTGCATGAAGCTGATTATCAAAGACATTATTTTGTAATTGCCATCACACTTCTTGGTGCTGAGGATGAATTTTATTGTTCAAGGAAGTCCTTCAATAAATGGTGCAATCAAATAAACAACATGTTATGGATACTGCTGTACGCATTATCTATTGGCTATTTTTTACAAAAAACCCTAGGCATTCTTTTACCTTGCAAGATCTTAAATGTATAAGAAATTGAAATAGAAAAAAATTCCTATATACATAGCTAAAGGTTGGGGACCCATTTGAAGATAGAATCCTTCATGCTCAGCTCAAAAAATGTCTTTAAAATTATCCGTAAAGATGAAAAACGTGATTCAAACTTTCATAATCTTTTCTCTATTAAGTTTTGTCACAACCTAGATGCACTCCATCAAGATACTCTCTGAATGTACTCGAAGGCCCAAAAAATCTCCATAATTTCATATAACTTCCCTCCATCATCTGCAGCAATCAGCTTCCTAGGACAATTTAACTCTGACTTGATTTCCATGATAGTTTTGTTGATTAATGATTGAAGACTTGAGATGCATGATTTTATTCAAAATGCTTTGAAAGCACTATTCCAAGATGTTTAGATCCTTTTATGCGTGGGTTTTTTATTTTGGTGTGGACTCTAAACTTCACTTGTATGGAGTTCCCTGCTTCAAAACATTCTTATGTTGCAACATGTTTTCTTTGCTATTTGCTTATGGATTTTTCCTTTTCTTGCTGTGGCTTCCTTTGACTAGCCATCTCCCCTGTGGCTTTTTATTTGGCACGAGCTGCCTTCTTTCTTTCTCTTTGTATTACCCACATTACATAGCACAAATTAATATAAATTTGAATCAACTTGGGTAGAACTATGTTGGTATGATGAGGAGGTTAATTTGAGCATTGTATTTATTCCTTAACTTCTTCAAAATTGTACTATGTTGTAGAGCCATGTATTTTATCCCCTTTTATGTGCTTTGCATATGCAATGAACTTATGATCAAGGCTTATCTTGAATGCTCCCATAATATAAAATCAATTTTTTATTAACCCTCATGTTTTCATCAAGTAGAAAATATTTCATTGTATTTGAATACTTTGATCATGCATTATCATAATTTGAATTATGACAATTTTATTTTATATTCCCAATCACCTATGCCTGAAGACATTAGTTGGACCCCAAAGCAGGTCTGGCTAAAATTTTTTTTTGCCTTACAAACAACTGGAGTCCTCATATTTGTATCTTGACCCCATTAGACATCTCTAACTGACAGGATTCAAATTCAATATTTGATTCATCATTTAAAACTCACTTTTAATCAATTTTACAAATTGTGAATTTGTGTCTGGAGGCCTGCCAGCTGGCCTTAAAAACTGATTCAATCAAGTAACTAGGCCACAAAAATTGGCATGAGTGTTCAATCCTACCTGCTCTATCATATTGTAAATTCTCAGTCCATGAAAAATTCTCAGTCAAAACATTTTAATTTCCGAACATCTATACTTCAATTATCCTGCAGGCAAACAATGTTAAAAAACATAAACTGGGCTTGGGTTCAACACTATAAACTAAGTTGTTGAACACTTGGGGTTCTGAAAATTAGGATATAGGTTCTTTGCCATTCAAAGGATAAGAATCCATATTTAGAGCTTATGAAAAATAACAGGACGAATTTGACGAATTTCTGAAAACAGGACTTGGAAATTTTAAACTGGGAAATGCATCAAAAGTTAATTTTTTGCAAATGGATTTGTCATGACTTGGGAATTGGCATACTTCAAGGATTTCCAAGACACAACATGATGGTACAATCCATTTAGTCTAGCCAATCATAGGATGAAAGTTATAACGTTCTGAACAAGGGTATCGATCAATCATGATACTTTAGCCATAACAAAAAAATGTAAACTGGGTTTTTAATCATGTTAGTAAATTGATCAAATGGATTCGTCATAATCTCAAAATTGGAACATATGAAGTGTCTGACCCCTAGAACACAATGCAAAAATAATTTCTTCATTTGGGTCAACTGGGTCAAAGATATCATTGGTCGAACAAGGCTTCCCAAAATTGTGAATAACTACACAAATGCATGAAATAGTAAATGACCAACTTTGAGGGGTTTAAAACCTAGTCAAAAAGATTCAAAATGGGCTGAAAATTGAAACACATATTCTTTGATATGCATACTAAACATCCCCAAAGTGGCGGGCCATGACACAGTCCTGGGTAAAAGATATTCAAAGACAATTAGGGCTACTATACGCATTTTGACATGGGCAGAATTGTGAATTTTGACACTAGCTCAAAATGGGACTTCACTGAATGATTCGAGATGGAAAAATAACATTGTTGATCACATGCATACATCAAATGAAAGGTGTAAAGCCACTCAAACACCATCTAGGCCTCAAACTGACAAACAACTACATATGCATAAAAAGCACTTTAGGGCACTGCTTTTTCAAAATTTTCAAATGCGATTGAAAATAGACCATACAATTTTTAGTCCCAACACATTCTAGAAGCATTACAAAGGCCTTTATATATAGGCACTCCTAGTGTACTTTGATATCAATTCATACAAATCTATATTGAATGAATATATATTGTCATTTTGATCATACTTTCTTTGGTCTACTATTGTGCTTGTGCTTGAGTTCCTTTGTCTTGGGTGAATTTTTTCCTAAGAAAAATTCTTACATGGTATTAGAGCTATACCAAATTCTTACATGGTATCATAGCTAAGGGAGATTCTCTTCACATAGTTGTTCGAGACCAATCTTGCTTCACCTCTTAAGGACACCTTTGGTCCAAAGATTCAAAGAATCTACAGAAATTGGGAGCATCTAGAGCCAAAGTGGACCTCACCATTGCATTTGGTGAATCAATTCAGTGAAAATCAGCTATAAATACACCTATGCTGGGCCGAAGTCAATTTTGAGGCAATTGTTTTTGCAAACAAGCACCCGAAGACCCAATTTGCAGAATCTGTATGATCATTTTAGATCTCTAAATTTAAATTTTAGATCTGCATATTTTATCATTTGAATCTCTACAAAAAAAATTTAATTTGCATTATTTTTTGGAAAGTTTTTTGGCCATCAGGCTAGTAGGAGAGATTTATTGCAAGCAAAGATTAGAGCTTGTAGGTGCTAATCAGATATTGGCATCATATTTAGAAGGTCAAAAAACCTCCAGATTAGATTTTGTTTCATCCAAATTGGACATATGAGGCAAAATCTAGAGCCATTTGATTTTTGGAGGCATGACAATGACGATTTAGGAAAAATAATCACAACAGTGATTTTCAAACAATGATATCTCCCTCATATGGACTCCTTTTTGCGAGCAATTTTTTTTTTTTTTTTTGGGGTAGAATTTCGTGATTTACACATTGGTGCAAGTGGTTTGAGATCTCTATTCTTGAATTTTTCTGCAACTCACAAATCCTGATTTTTTCACTTCAAATGCTTAGTACGAGCTCATCTGGACACATAATCAGGTTCCATTTTTTTGAAAGTGCATTTTTTTTGTCTACTTTCTAGATCTGCAATCAGATTATAGGTTCTGTGGATAGAAATACTATTTTCAGAAATAGTCCCTAAATTGGCAAGTGGCTATAGGGTGCCCAAATCATACATTAGGGGGGGTTATTTAATATTTCTTCATTTTGGGGGTAAATTTATTGATCTCATGGGGTATTGTCACATATGTCAGTCTGTAACACCCCAAAATTGGCTCATTGCCATGGTCACCAATTTTGGTCTATTTCAATCAATCCTAAGTCCTATGTCACTAGGCAATTCTTATTTTGCTACTCGCGACTTGACTTAATTGTCAAATGCAGAAAACCAACATCTACATTAATCATACTCTCTATTTAATCCCCAAAGTATTAACTCGTATTAGTCACATTAAACCTACTAATTAAGATTTAATTTAATTTAAAGTATTTATACTTTAATTAAATTAAATCACCTAAGGCTAATGTACTAAGGGATTAAATTTATTTAATTTAATAATTGTACTTATTTTAATTAATTGAATATGATTATTCAATTAAATAGAAAATGCATTTATGATATCATATCTCACTTTATTAAATTAAATAATATCTTCAAAATCCTCTCTTAAGTTCTAAATGGAAACTCTAAGTGAACTATCTCTCAAATTGGAATCAATCTAGTTAACTTGATCTCACACCCTATGACAAGTTCAATCAACTACTCATCACACTCAAATCTGAAACAGTTAACTCCACTTGCACAAGGAAGTTTCCATATTAGCTGAATCTTTGCTTCAATCCTAACCATCGATCCAAGTTAATCTCACCTGTTGAAGGATTCCAGGAATTCTATTTAAGGGACTCACAATTTCTCATTACACAGGTTGAATTGAATTGTTATCGAATCTCTGCTGGATTGTGCACTCATTTTCTTATTGTTATAAAGCTCTCATTTTCTTAGATTAATATCATTTAGAATTAATATGCATTCATTTAGTTAAATCTATTTATATGTTCTCAGATTAATTGCATAATCATTTAGACTACTTTCATATTCATATAGGTTAATCATTTTAAAATCTTCATTCCAGATGGTGAGATTACTTGTACCTCAAATTTGAGAGCATAGGCAGGTAAAATCCATCTAGATAGAATGCAATAGGTTGTCTTGCAGGACTCCTCTCAGATGAACAATCTCATGTTCATTCCAGGATGAATCTGAATACAAGGACCATGTTGAAGTGTGTGTGTGTGTGAACTCTGAGGCCACATTCCACATATAGATTTTTGGCACCCACCGTGGTGCCAAGGAAATCAATTTCTCTGGCCTCATCTTTTTTTTCTATTATTTTAGCATTGTATCTGTACTATTTCGTATAGTCACTTGAATCTTCGTGCAAGACATTTCATTTTCGCGCAAGGATTTGAAGTTTCTTGTTTGAAGTTTTAAACCGTATTGTGCGAAAAAGTGCCCCATTGCATAAGTCTTAGCATTGCACATCATTTTCTCGTGTGACTCAGTGAAAGATTTTGTGTGACCTTGCACAAGATTTCACGTGAAATTCTACAACAACAAGTGCAATTTTATCATTTTTTAGCATTTTGTTCATTCAATTTTGCTAACGTGTTTTCCTCTGAATCTTTGTTGTTCTATTTCTCTAGTTTTGTGTAGCTTAAATATTGTCTGTAGGACGTTTGTCGAAGATTCCTTACAAAACTCACTCAAAAAAAAATTGACCCTTGTTTGCAAGACGATTGCTAAAGATATGTTTGACAAAGACTACTTTTAAAACCCGCAAAACAACATTTTTTCTTTATTTCTTTCAAAACATAGATTAATTAGGGCTTGTGAACTTCCTAGGGTGCAAGACAGAAGAATAGGGGATTATGCTCTTCACCACTTGGAGGTCATGACCAAGGGTGAATCAAAAACCTAGACACTTTTGAAAGATGACATTTTGAAGAAGGCAACCAGCTTCATAGTTCTCTAGTACGGGTCCTTCTTTATGAGGAGATGATGGTTTCCTTTTAGGGAATCAGAATCTTGAGAAAGGACAAGTTTGGATTGATTAATCTAAGTCAGTAAATTAACTTGTTCTACATGTTTGGGCAAGGAAATAAGGTAGAGGATTATGCTCTTTCCCCTTAGGGGAAATAAAAAACTTGGACCTATAAATCTAGACCACTAGTTTGAGTCAATCCTTTAGAGGGCTTGCCAAAGTGATCCAACCTCCAAGAATGACCCAAGTGAGCACACTCCTTTCGCTAGAGATTCTAACTCACTATAATCAAGATTCTTTTTAGAGTGAAAGAATCCAAAGCTAGATTAATTTCTTTTCCTTGATTCTTGATATCACATATCAAGAGGAAGCTCTGTCTGTTGCACTAGTCGGTGCCAGCCTCAGTCTTGCTAAGCAAGTGTGTGCACTCTTAGATGTTGGTGTGGGCTTCTGGTCTCAACTTTTCCTGTAGAGCCTCTAGGAATTAATTTGAATAAAAGCCAAGTAAAAATCTCTTAGTTGGAAGCTACCCGGTTCACCTCTGAAAGGAGGCATAATCTTTGTGCAAGGAGGGGGAAGAATCTCTCCTATAGAACTCACCATAGGCATGCTATTGGACATTTGAAGGTGGTATATGTACTTGTCTCCTACCACAAGGGTGCTCATTCAGCGTATACTATTGAGTCCTTTGAATATACCAAAAATAGAGGTGCCCTCTAGGGGGTGACAGGGCTGTGTGAGGTACACGCATGCGCATAAGATGTGTGAAAAAGGTTTTGCCTTCTCTACCATTTTCTGTTTCTAGGGATAAAGCATATTTTTTTATTAAGTCTTCAACATGTCCAAACCTGATAAAATAAACTAAAGAGTCAAGACTCCCTCATCCCTCTAAGTTGCTTTGCCCTCAGTTGGATTGTATTCAACTACCGATTGCTTCCCAATGTCTTGTTTAAAAACACTTTTCCTTGGTTGAGACTTAAACACTGTCCAAACAATTTTTTAGAGTTAGCCTTGCTATCTATTCAACAAATCAATCTAACTAGTCTGTCCAATCTATCCAAACAGTTAAGAAATATCTTTGAAATCTAACTCTGTTGTTAGTTTGGTCTTGAATTTTGTGTATAGTCTTGCATTTTCTAGCTCAAGAATTCACTTTTTCATGCTAGTTGGTTCAAGTCTTTGCACGAGAACTTGCGTATGCCCATGTGAGATCTAGCCAACTGTCTTTGCTAGTCCTATCACTTCTTTGCATGAGCCAAAGAAAGTCTTCATGTGAATTTAAATTACTATTCTGAGTCCTCACATGACCCAGTAAACTTTCTTGCGTGGCTCATAGAGAATCTTTGTGTGAGATCTTGTTCTAAAACTATCAAATTAGCTTATTCAACCAATTTGTTATCTATGTTTAGTCTAATTCCTACATTGAGTTGTCCCTTCTCTATCTGTACATAGTCTTGAATAGTGGCATTTAGCTTAAATTGAAGGTTTGTGATCCACATTTTGACTAGTCTCGTCCTTTAGTTCTTTAGACTCCTATCCTTTAGTGCTTCTTATACTATGCATTACAATAGTCATAACCTTTGGCTATTCTATCCTTCAAATCTGACTACTCATGCCTTAGTATACAACATTCTTGTCTTGTCCTATTGAGACTAAGTTTTAGTGTGGTCCTTGTCCAGGTTCTTGCTTTTTGTCCTTGTCTATGACTATCAACAAGGAGTGGTAATGTGTTTTATCCTCTTATACTTAGGTGAGGTCGTGCTATGGGTCATAATCATGGTACAGGTTTCTTACCTTTTGTTACATAGTTTGGATCCAATTCATCTAGTGAGGCATCTTCACGATCTCCCTCACCCGTTAGGTCACCTTGAGTCCAGCGAACATTTTTCATAAACCTGTAACAAACTAGGAATCCTTTGTATCAAGAGGATCCTAAGACTGCTAGAGGTCCTGTATCTCCAAACACAATGTCTGACTTCCTTTTCAAAGGACCTTTCAAAACACAACATACTAAAATTGAACACATTCCTACAATGACTAATCATGAACTTGAACATGGTAGTCACAATAGACATCAAGAACCACCTAGGAATGACAAAGAGAAAGAGAAAGACCATGACACTAATGAGGGATAAGAAGAGGTGGAAATACTCCCTAAACACATAGAAAAATGTCGAAGAGACAAAAACTTTCAAAAGGTCATGGGAATTCTACTCAATGAAGAGAAAGAAAAGTACTTTCTCAAACTTGCCGAAGAGGGAGCTAAGCTACCCTCTCATTTCAATGTGGAAACCATCATCATGCCTAAAGAAGAAATTGAGACTTCTAAACTCCAAAAACAACTCAAAATTATGCAAGACCAATTGGTTTAAATGATGCATGAGAAAGAGAAACTCGCAAAAAAGTACAAATTAAATGCTCTTTGTCCATTTCCATTTGATAAGAGCATAAACATGCCTCCTTTCCCATGAGGCGTAGAGCTACCTAAATACAACAAGTACATTGGTACCATTGATCCCCAAGATCACTTGTGGGAATTTGGCACCTTATTTATGGAGTTTATACATGATCAGACATACGTCATGCGTTTATTCCCTAGGAGCCTAGGTGGTCAGGCTTTGGAGTGGTTCTCACACTTACCTCCTGGTATCAAGAGGTTTGATGAAATTGCCAACTTATTTGTCTAGCAGTATTATCATAACATTCAACACCCTGTCAAAATTCAAGATCTATGAAACCTTAAGTAGAAAGTTGGAGAACCTTTTCTCACATTCCTCCAAAGGTGGAGACAACTTTACACTAAGTATTCTTGCAAAATTCTAGAAACGGAGAAGCTTAGCATTTTCACTGATAACCTCTTACCTGATTTTGGATATAGAGTCCAACTTCAAGGTCCATGTACCTTTGAAGAAATGATCACACAGGCTATCCACATTGAGGAATTTATGGTCAAGAAAGGTGAACTCACTCTTTAGAAGGACACAAAACAAGGTTCCACCTCCAATAGGGATAAAACCAAATATGTCAACAAGAATCAAGAAATTGTACATGATGGAGTTGTTGAAAATGTCACTCCCAAACCTGCTAAGGCAACATTTAATCTCACAGATGGTCTCAATGCGGCCAAAAATGATGAGAATCCTCCTCTTGATAACAAGACATCTGGGAACAAATCAAGAAACTCATGGGCCACACGCCCTAAGCGAGAGTATACACCCTTGGTTGAACCTTTGGATGTGGTTCACAAAAAATCAACACAAGCTTATTTCACCAATGGACAACCCTCATCCCTATGATTTGCAACCACATCCACCATGGTGGAATGAAACCTCATTCTGTGAGTATCACCAAAATAAGGGACACAAAACTAGCAACTGCATAAACTTGCACCATAAAGTCCAGGACATGATTGATGCTGGTGATCTTGTGGTAGATAGACATAACAAAAACTCGAATCACAAGGCATTCAAAGAGCCTTTCTTAGCCTATGAAAAGGGAGAGACATTGAAACCAAAACCCAACAACAAGGTCAACTATGCATATTCCAATGATGCCAATGTGATTAACATGGTTGAACTTGTATATTCTAAATACTGTGATGTCATTACCATTAAGGGAAAACAAGATAATGACAAACCCAAGACACCATTTTTCTTGAGGGGCCCTACTTCCAACACAACGAATAACACATATTTACAACACTGTGCTAATGCTGTTACTAGCTTTCATGCCAAGTTGGTGCTTAAAGGCCCTGTGCCTTCTACTCTTGATCTTGAACAACATAAATAAAAAGCCCTTGCTGGTCCATCTAGCAAAGGTGCAAAACTCACAATGAACTCAACATAAACTAGTTATAGTGTTCTCAATTAAATGAAATGAACTAATACTCAGATATCCATCTTTGAGCTACTTAAAATCTCGCCTGCTCACAGGCAGATTTTGGACAAAACCCTCATTGAGGAAAATGTTCCTCAAGATCTTGATCTTGAGCGATTTCAATCCATGGTAGGTCACCTAACCTCACCTTATCTTATGACCTTCTCTGAGGAGGATGATAACTCACTGAGTCACTCACACAACCAACCTCTACACATCGAGGTTATGATCCATCAGACACATGTTTGTCGGGTACTCATCAATAATGGTGCTAGCCTAAACATTGTCTCTATTGCTTTGCTTAGACAATTGAATTATGCTGAGGACTCTATAGATCCTCGATGTAAGATCACCATCAAAGCATATGAAAAAGTGGAATGAAAGTCTCTAGGTCTTGTGGTCTTACCCATTCATGTCGGTCTTGTAGAAAGGGATGTCACCTATCAAGTGATCGACATTCCCTTGGATTACAACATTCTGTTAGGATGGTCATGGATATATGAGATACACGTTGTGCCATCCACATATCACCAATGCATTAAATTCCCATTTCATGGCTCCAAAGTTACTATTTTTTCCACTACTAGCTATACCTGCAATATGCTCAAAGCTGCTAAAACTTTCATTCCTACTAACCATGAATCAATTGATTATCATGACCATAAGCTGAAACAAATTGAGTAATCATTCAAACTGAAAGAAACTAGCATGGTAGAGTATCATATTGAACTAGTGTTTTCATTAACATCTCTTCCAAAGTCTCCTCATCATTATGGGAGACCCTTAGAGGCAAAGAAGCCATTCGTGTTGACACCTCAGACCAAGTACAATGACACTTTTGTTAAGGCTACAGTTCCCCTAGAGGATGAAAGTGAAAATAAAGCCATTTCTACATGGCTTTACAGAGGAGAGACTCCAGTAGACTTAATAGAGCAAGCTCAAGAAATCACTCCTAAGAAATATGGGCTTGGTCTTAGGTTGATGAAGTGTTTTGGTTACAAGGGAATTGGCCCTATTAGGTGCAATAACAATGGCCTAATTGATCCTATCAAGGCAATAGCGCGAAGCAACAGTGATAAAAATGACATCAAATTTAAGAGGGTTCCTTTCCATTTGTGACCTAATAAATTCATACCAGAACCTAAAAGTTCATCTGGAAATGAGTCACAAGTTGAGTCAAACACTCAAGACGAACAATCTGATGATTGGTATCCCTATCCTTATCCTATTCCTCATGATGTAGCTAAATTGTTTGCTAAGCCAGATGACTTTGTGCCATGTGTTAGCACTATGGATGATACTAGTGATTCTTTTGAGAACAATATTGAGCAACCCAAAGATCATTCAAAAAAGGGAGAGTCTAGTCAGTCTTTACGTATTAAACATTTGTGTAAGAACCTAGATGATGAAGGCGAGTATGTCCTGATCACTGTTGGGGAGTTCTATAGTCTCTCACCATGTAGCACTGATTCTAAGGAATATGAGTTTGACTCTCTTTTAGAAGTGACTACTAATAAAGACATTGACCAAGTTCATGTCTATGAAAACCAAATCGAAGTGGGTGAAACGTCTAGGGTTAAGTCATATGGGTCTAATCCAACTAGCTCTTAGAGTCATCAATTGTTGACATTAGTACTCAGAGGCGTTCAAACACATTTGTGGATGAAGTTGTCGTAGGTCTGGAATTGCTAATCTAAGCACTTAATGACTATACTATGAATGTAATTGAACCAGCCACTACTCTTTCACTCACACATCCTAAGCTTATAGACTAGAACCCCAATGCATCTAGTGAAGTCCCCACATTCCAGAATGACTATGCTCTGGCCTACTAACTAAACGTTGTTGAACCTATAACATCTTCAACCAATGAACAGAGCATCAACATGACTAAATTTGACATCAAATATCTCAGTCATACAATTGAAAAGAAAAAATACAAAAGGTTCGATAGCGAAAATCGCATTGTGGCAGTGTTGGAACCCAAAAATGTAAAAACAAAAGATGTATCCAAAGGTGAAAAACTCTTTGAGGTGCCCATGGATGAGATATTTGATGCACTTCCAAGTCACTTTCAAGAGAGATCATCAGTGTTGATAGAGCCGAAACAACCAGTCAACCTAGGCATAGAAGAACATCCTCATATGATACATCTAGCACATTCATTGTCACTTGAAGAAAATGAAGAGTTCATTACCTTTTTTCGAGAGAAGAAGATAAATTTTTCTTGGACATATTCTGACATGCCAAGATTGGATCCTAATCTTATCATGCATCACTTGTCCATCGCACTAGGCATCAAACTAGTTAAACATAAACGTTAGAAAATGCATCCTCATGTTGCATTACTTGTCAAAGCAGAATTGGAGCAACTTCTGAAAGCTAGTTTCATCTGCACAATTGATTATGCTAAATGGATATCCAATATTGTTCCAGTCTCTAAACACAATAAATCTATCAGGGTTTGTACTAACTTTCATGATCTCAACTTGGCATGTCCTAAGGACCTGCTTCCCAATATTAATATGACAATGGACATGATGGCCGACTATGAGATGTACTCACTTATGGATGGGTTTTCTAGTTACAATCAGATAAAAAATGCGCCAGAAGATCAGGAGAAAACTACTTTCACATGTGCGTGGGGAAATTTTTGCTGGACTGTAATGCCATTTAGTTTGAAAAATGTTGGTGCGACTTATCAAAGAGTAGTAACCACAATTTTTCATGACATGATGCATAAGACCATGGAGGACTATGTGGATGATACCTTGGTCTAAAGTGCTAAATGCAATACTCATATGCAATATTTGGGACCCATCCTAGATTGCATGGAAAAATTTAGCTTGTAGCTCAACCCTAAGAAATTCACATTTGGTGTCACATCTGGAAAGTTGTTGGGATACATCATCTCTGCAAAAGGAATTGAGGTGGATCCAGAGAAAGTACAAGCAATAATGGATATGCCACCACCTTAGAACATTAGTTAGATGAGAGGTCTACAAGGCAGGCTCCAATCTATTTGTAGGTTTATCTCACAATTGGTGGATAGATCACAACCCTTCATAAAGACTTTACATAAGGCTATAAAATTCAATTGGAGCTAGGATTGTGAGCAAAGCTTAACACAGATCAAACAATATCTTGTCAATCCACCAATCCTGATGTCTCCTATTCATGGGAAGCCTTTGCTTTTGTATATTTCAGCAACTAAAACATATTTGGGAATCCTATTGGCTCAGGAAGACAACAACAACAAAGAGAGAGCTATTTAGTACTTGAGTCACACACTGATCTCTTATGAAAGGAACTACAACATCATTGAGAAAGCTTGCTTGGTAGTTGTCTTTGCTTCCTAGAAGTTAAGGCACTAGATGCTTTCCCACACTACATGGGTCATGGCTAAAATAGATCCATTAAAGTACTTGCTTAGTAAGGAAGCTCTCATAGGAAGATTGGCTAAGTGGGTTATGATACTCAGTGAGTTTGACATCCAATATGTTGAACGCAAAGCTATCAAGGGATAGGCAATTGCAGATCAACTGGCTAATGCACCTATGTAGAGTCTCTTATTGATGAACATTGATTTCCTTGATGAGTCAATCTTGACACTCACACATCAAACATGGGTCATGTTATTTGATGGGTCCTTTACACAATAGGGATATGGTGCTGGATTACTCTTTATAACACCACAGAGATATTCATTGCCCAAAGCATACAAGATTTTGTTTCATTGTACAAACAACATTGCTAAATATGAGGCTTTGATCAATGGAATGAAAATTGTAGCTGAATGGAGAGTGGATCAGTTAGACATCTTTGGTGACTCTCAGCTTGTCATCAATCAAGTTAATGATGTGTACCAAACAAAGGATGACAAACTAATTTTGTACAAGCACATGGTTGATGACTTGAAGAAGTATTTTATGCACATTACCTTCCAACAGATTCCACAAGTAGATAATAAAGTAGCTGATGCCATGGCTGCTTTGGCCTCCCTGCTACAGATGCCTAAAAATGATCTTTGACATGAGTTCTTGGTGGAAGCATTACACTAACCAACCTACAACACCCCTGATTCTAGGATTATCTATTCTATTGTAGGACAAGAATCATCTTGCTACCATCACATCTATTCCTATCTCTGTAATCAAACCATTCTAGAAGGTCTGACCCAGAATGAGAAATGTTATCTAATCTGTAATGCTTCACATTATCTCCTTATTGCTGATGATCTATATAGGAGAGGTCTTGATGGAACACTCCTTAGGTGTTTAGAACCTGAAGAGTCCAAACATGGACTAATTGACGTTCATGAGGGCATTTGCAGATCTCACTTAAATGGCCTAACACTAGCTCGCAAACTCCTTAGAGCTGGTTAATATTGGCCTAAAATAGAGCAAGAAGCTATCAAGTATGCTAGATCCTGCAAGCAATGTCAGCTTCATGGGAATATAATTCATGCTCTAGCTAGAGAGCTAATTCCCTCTACTACAACATGGCCATTTCAATAATGGGCCTTTGACTTGGTGGTTCAAATTCACCCAACCTCTTCTAATGGACATAAGTTCATTATCATAGCTACATATTACTTCACGAAGTGGGTAGAGGCAGTACCTCTTGCAATCACCAATGGCAAAACTGTAGCTCTCTTTATCACAAACTACATCATCTACATATATGGTGTACCATCCTCAATCATTATTGACAATGGAGGATAATTCAAGGACAAAGACCTTAAGGAACTATGCAAGAAATTAAAAATCACACAACATTGGTCTTCCATCTATTACCCCTAGGGTAATGGCCAAGCCGAGGCATCCTATAAGGTGATCTTGAAAATCCTTCATTGCACAGTCAACAAATCTGGGAGAGACTGGCATCTCCAAATTAATCAAACCTTGTGGGCATATAGGACAAGCATCAGGACCCCAACAAGTACAATTCCCCATGCCTTGGTTTATGGAGTGGATGTTGTGCTCCCAATAGAGGTTAAGATTCTTACCTTGAGAATCTCTATGAAAGGCCTTATTACTGATGAAGATTACAGGATAGCTTGGCTTCAAGAGCTAGTGTTACTGGACGAACGTCAACAAGTGGTGTGTGATCATCTACGAGCCTATTAACAATGAATTTCAAGAAGCTATAATTAGAAAGTTAGGCCACGTGACTTCTAGCTGGGTGATCTCATCCTGAGAGAGAACCCTAAGAATCAACATCAGAGAGTCCAAAAAGGGAAGTTTCAACCAAATTGGCTCAGTCCTTACATCATCACTATAGTATATGGATCTGGTGCCTATCAGCTTTCTACAACCAAAGGAGAAGTGCTCAAGGAACCTGTCAACACTCTCCGCTTGAAGCAGTTTTACAGTTGATCTGACATCAGTAGCTCTTTGCATATATCTACATATCTTGAAAAAATCATAAAAATCATAAAAAGTCTTGAAACAATTGTTAGCTTGGTGAAAACCTAGCAATAGGAACCTTGGTAACACCAAAAAAATTGAAAAATTACAAAATACAAAAAAATCAAAAAAGAGAAAAATAAAAAAAAAAATTGAAAAACAAAAAAAGTGTCATTGGTTAAAGCCTGGAAATAGGCATCATGGTAGCAAAAAAAAAAAAAAATTGCCAAGAAGGTGAAAACCTAGTAAATAGGTGCCTCTTGTTCCTAATGCTACATCTCGCAACACATCTTCTAGCTATCTGTATAGTTGCTTTATTGCTTTTCTTGCTTTTTGCTCATGTATCCATGGATTGAGTCTTGTCATAGCTCAAGGGCATTCCCCTTTACTATCCCACTTTTTGAGATTCTCCTCATAGAATCTCTTTCGAATCTCTTTCACTATAGTCACTAGTCATTCTAGTTGCATCTGCCTACTATCACTAAGTGTCACTCTTTTCAAGATTCTCCTCATAGAATCTCTTTTACGATAGTCACCATTCATTCTAGCTGTGTCTGCCAATTGTCGCTAAGTGTCATTATTTTCAAAATTCTCTTCATGGAATCTCTTTCACAAAAGTGACCAGTTGTTTCAACTACATCTGCCTACTATTGCTTGAGTCATGTCTCCAGATTCCTTAATGGTATATCTCTCTTGTGTTAGTCACCAGTTGTCTTGGTTGTGTCTGTCTACTGTCACCCAGTCCTCCTAGGTTCTTCACCTTGAAGATTCCTCTTTGACCTCAGTCACCAATTTTTTTGACTATGTCTACCTATTGTTGTCACCCTATTGAAGAGATTTTTTTCAAACATGTTTTGGATGTTGATACTTGACATTAATCCTATGACAAAAAAATGAACTTAAAATGACATACTTGTTTGGATATGTTGAGCATTTTCTTTGTGTGTTTTGTTTTCACTTTTTCATGTCTCCTTGAGCAACTTGATGATGTCATTTTGACAAGAGAATTCATGACTGGGGGCATGATCTTTTCTTTTCTTTCTATCTATGGTTTAGATCTGATTAGTCAACAAATTTCTATAAGAGGGGTGTCCACTATAAGAGCCTCCATCTCGTATTGGGTGGTCGGGTGTACCTCAAATCCTTTTATATACCTATGTCAATAATGATTGGCTCTTCTCCTTGTTTGTTAGAGTGAACTCTTCATGTTATAGTACATGCTGATACTCGTCCTGTTAAGTGAATGTATGGGTCACTACGAGTATACCTGACACACTTTTGTCTTAGGTTACGAATGTAAGGGTTGTTGTAGACAAAATACTTACTAAGTACTTAGCATATGATGGATCTTTCGTGAGTTTGGTGTGTCTACCATGCAAGCAACATTCTGGTCATCCTAACATTTATGTTTTGATGCTTATGTTAACTTGCTACAATAAAAAAGACAAATGTTCTGGTCATTCTAGTTTCTCGTGCCTCAAATGCCTACATTTAATCTCAAAAAACTTATAACATATGTCCTATTCATATTTCCATAACTGCAATGTCAGTGGGAATTGTACGACATATGGGATTTTCATCCTATGCTCAGTGATGATATATGGTTGAGGCTTGGTAATTAGACCTAGGGTTGCACTTAACATAGTCTTGCATTGCATACTTCATTTGCATAAGCACATGATTCCATTGTGACTCTATTTCATCCATCATAATGAGGGACTGTGGAGCTCTACAAATGTATCAAGATTCTCCATGGTTGCACAAGCATTTGGTTCTTTGATTTGTATTCATGTGCTTCTCGAGGGGGTACTTGTTATTGTCAAGCAAAAAATATGCAACACTACATGAGATGTTAGTTCATTTACATATGCATTGCATCCATATACTCTTATCATCTACACTACATAATCACACCATATCAAATCAAACATTGCATTCATAACATAACACATACGTCTCATAATAACCACATAAACATCTCAAGTACATCAAAGTAAAGCATAGACACTAACAATGACATGTACATAGGGACACTCAGCTGAAAATCTGATATATATGTATATAAAAAATGTGAATACAAAAAATGGGCGCTACTGGAGCGCTATCAGTCAAAAATGATACAAAATGGTGCTGGCACACCAATGGATACATAGCCAAAATCAAAATCAGGGATCAAAGAAATCATTAGCTAATTGTGACTTGCACCATCACCCCCAATAGCTGGAGGATGAGGAGGAGGTGGCATATCTTGTCTCGCAGGAGGACATGTACCCTTAGAATCTCTGGCATACTAGGAAAATTGTGAAACCTACTGAGCCTCATTGGGCACAACTGTAGAGTATGCTGAGAAGTAATAAGTTGCTCAAGCCATCTATAATTTGACCTCATCCTACAACATCTCTGCCCTCTGCTTGACTGCCTGTACCTACTCTTGTAGTCTCAGGATCTCCTGATCCTACTCAGCTAGTTGTGCATCCCTCACTGCTACCATGATCTATAGCTCTCTGATCTATCGAGAAGCCTACCAGATCTGCTCCCTCTGTCATCAAAACACCTCTTGGGATCCTATGGTAGGATGTTCTTGCATCTCCTCATCAAGCATCTCAAGTGCTTGCTTAGTGGCTGCTTGCTCCTCCACCCTTGGCCTCTATTGCTGTCTCTACCCTCTACTACTACCCCCAGCCCTTGGATTCAATCCCATCTGTTGAGTAGGAATCTCTACCTATCTAACTCTTTGTTTCAACTTTGGTAGTGGGCCCTGTGGTGCCTATTTCTAGGGAGCCTGCTACAGGGGAGACTACTGTTGTTGCTACTCGTGTCTACTATGGGACTGGCGTTGCTCCCCCCCAAGAGATCTGTGAACCGTGGGAAGGGATGACCAATAAGATATCCCTGGTATGTTGTTTTCACCATTGCATCTACTACATTTGGATGGTAAACCCAGTGTATCACAACTAGGTTGCACACATTGAACATAGATTGCCCTGCATCTAGCCTTGCTGGCCATCCTCGTGTAAGATCTTTCATGACTCACACATAGGCACAAAAATCCTAGGAGATGTCTTGTTGCCTCCTATACTACCTCGCCTCCATACCCTACTAATGGTGAACCACTCAATAATCTATGTCTTCCTCCCCACTAGCGGCCGTGAACAAAACATCCAGCTAAGCTCCTTAGGAGCATCATCCCACTCCTCTGTCTCTCACCAAGGCCACCATACAATGAAGACCAGGTCATTGAGATGGGCCCTCTAATGCTCTATCTTAACTAGGCCTACCTAGGTAATCTGCCCTCTATATCTATAAATATATGGCTATACAGGCTCTTGGGAATTCTCAAAAATAGGTTATGTGATGGGTAGGTGCTCCCATGCCCAGACCTGTAGAACATACACACCAATAGCCATACTCTTTCACTCATGGTATACAATCTTGTGCATCTAGTAAAACATATGGGTGAGCATTCACTGGCCCCATCTGAATCTCTCAGGAGAATCCAACATCCTTTGTAGCATAATCCCCCACCCACACTCTAAATCGTGCTATCCTCTATCCAGAACCAAGAAGTAGCTGATGAATATGGCCAAAACCATGACCAATCTGTGTGTCTACCCATATGTATGGATGAGCTCATCCCAGGTGATGGCTTGTCTAATAGCGAGCTCCCTCTAAAAAATGGTACACAAGGCCTCTGTACCAACCTGGGGCATTGTGTCATAGGATACCCTCAGTCCATGGAATGGTATGCATAGAATCTTGTATATGTCCTTGGGAGTCACAGTCATCTCTCCCTAAGGTAGGTGGAAGGTGTTCATTTTCAAATGGAAATGCTCCACTAAGGAAATCCATAGGCTATGATTTACCAGCAACATTGGGATCTGGCATAATGAAGTGAGTCCCAATCTATCAATATGGGCCATGTCGATCACATCTAGACTCCATAACAAAGCCCCATACGTCAGATAATGGGATCTAAATGAGACATCACCGAATACCTCCTGTACACATGAACAACAACAAAAACAAGAAAATAGTCAGTACTTGATCAACAAATCAAAATGATGAAGAAACAAATGCAAAAATCCTACTAAAAAGTAAAAAAATGCAAATTTATACTACATTGGTGTCACGGATTTTCATGCAAGGATGTATTTCTTTGTGTGATAATTCATTTCTTCACATGAGAAAACAAGTCTTTGCACGAAGAAATGTGAGCCCACATGAGCGATCAAAACCCCTCGTGAAGAGAGACTCTCTTGCATGAAAGGCAATAATCACCCATGTGAAATTCTCACATTCTTCATGCAAGAAGTGGGTATCTCCCACGTGAGAACCCCCACTAACATGCATAAAGATACGCTGAGTTGGTGAATCTTCACGTGAGAAGAGACAACCTTCGCATGAGAAATGACAGTCTTGTACGAAGCCCAATTGGGACTTCCTAAAAATATGCTACAAATGTAATAAATGACCTCAAAATGCATGAAAAAAAAAGTATGAAGGAAAATTATCGCTCACTCACTAGTGGTCCATAGTCCACCAGCTAGCTGTGTCATCGAGAATGCTTGAAATGGTCATATCTCATGTTCACTGTCATCTTCCTCTCAAAGCTCCTATTCACTAAAGACAAAAGGTGCAAATGAATTGAAAATGACCCCTTGAGCCCTTATATAGGGTTTGACCTAATTTTTCAAAGTGCCTCAATTTTTGCAAAAATCACCCTTGGCTAATTTGACTATTCTGAATCCATTTTCAGGATCAAATTCAAAATCTGACACACCTAAGCAGCCCAAAAAATATGTTTAAAATTTTTTGGGACTGATGCGATCAAATGTTTGTGCAATCTAGATTTTTCTAATACTTTGTGATTCTTGGAATCTTTTCAACTCAAAATTTTTCAAAATTCATTTTGGGAAAAGTCAACTATGGTCAAGTTTGGTCAAGTTTTGGTCAAACTTGGTTTTCTAGACCTTGAAATCACTTCAAATTGACTTTGACTTTTCTTCTGATCATTCTAATCTCTTCTACATTTTGCTGAATCTTCAATTTCTTTTGTATCTCTCAACATATTGCTTTACATCATATTTTTGGTGTGTCATCTTTCAATTTTGCTCTCGAGGGGGTAGGATGATTACATCATTAAACTCGAATTCCAAATCAATATGAATCTCCATTGCTTGAGACATCTTATTCCCATCTTATGACCTCACCATTCGGGGCATCTCATCACTAGAGGCATCTTGTTTCCCTCTATCTAACATCTTTGTCATCTATTTCATCTGGTCATCAGTATCGATATTAGATAGCTATCAGCATAATATGAACCTCAACTCCTAAGGATCAAGCCTCATTCTGGGGATGATTTTATGACTCATAATTTGATCTTGCTATTTTCTATCAATCTCAGGTATCTAGATGTTCTATCTGGATCCTTAAAGATTAAGCTCCATTTTGGAGATAGTCTTTTAAATGCTTATCAATCTCAGGTATCTAAATGTTCTATCTGGATCCTTAAAGATTAAGCTTTGTTCTACAAATAGTCTTTTAAATGCTTATATATCTCAGGTATCTAGATGTTCTATCTGGATCCTTAAAGATTAAGCTCCGTTCTGTAGATAGTCTTTTAAATGCTTATCACTCTCAGGTATCTAGGTGTTTTATTTGGATCCTTAAAGATTAAGCTCCATTCTGGAGATAGTCTTTTAAATGCTTATCACTCTCAGGTATCTAGGTGTTCTATCTAGATCTTTAAAAATTAAGCTCCATTCTGGAGATAGTCTTTTAAATGCTTATCAATTTTGGGTATCTAGATGTTATGTCTAGATCCTTAAAGGTTAAACTTTGTTCTAAAGGAAACCTTTAAAATACTTATCAATTTAGGTATCTAGGTGCTCTGCTTGGATTCCTTGGGATTAAGCTCCATTCTGGAGATGGTTCTTAAAAGCTTATCAATTGGTCTCTGTATCGTCAGTTTCAAAACCAATCTCATTTCTTGATCTTTGCATCATGCTTTCTAATTTCTTTGAATTGAACATGCTGCTCACACATTCATTCGAAGAGGGGCAAAATGTAATACCCCAAAATTGGCTCATTTCCATGGTCACTAATTTTGGTCTATTTCAATCAAATCCTAAGTCCTATGTCACTAGGCAGTTCTTATTTTGCTACTCGCTACTTGACTTAATTGTCAAATGTAGAAAAGCAAAATCTACATTAATCATACTCTATTTAATCCCCAAAGTATTGACTTGTATTAGTCAAATTAAACCTAATGATTAAGATTTAATTTAATTTAAAGTATTTATACCTTAATTAAATTAAATTATCACCTAAGGCTAATGTACTAAGGGATTAAATTTATTTAATTTAATAATTGTACTTATTTTAATTAATTGAATATGATTACTCAATTAAATAGGAAATGCATTTATGAGATCATATCTCACTTTATTAAATTAAATAATATCTTCAAAATCCTCTCTTCAGTTCTAAATGGAAACTCTGAGTGAACTATCTCTCAAATTGGAATCAATCTAGTTAACTTGATCTCACACCCTATGACAAGTTCAGTTAACTACTCATCACACTCATATCTAAAATAGTTAACTCTACTTGCACAAGGAAGTTTCCATCTTAGCTAAATCTTTGCTTCAATCCTGACCATCGATCCAAGTTGATCTCACCCGTTGATGGATTCTAGGAATTCTATTTAAGGGACTCACAATTCCTCATTACAGAGGCTGAATTGAATTGCTATCGAATCTTTGCTAGATTGTGAACTCATTTTCTTATTGTCATAAAGATCTCATTTTCTTAGATTAATATCATTTAGAATTAATATGCATTTATTTAGTTAATTCTATTTATATGTTCTTAGATTAATTGCATAATCATTTAGACTACTTTCATATTCATATAGATTAATCATTTTAAAACCTTTGTTCTAGATGGTCTAATTACCTATACCTCAAATTTGAGAGCATAAGTAGGTAAAATCCACCTAGATAGAAGGCAACATGTCATCTTGTAGGACTCCTCTCGAATGAAAAATCTCATGTTCATTCTAGGATGAATCCGCATACAAGGACCATATTGAAGTGTGTGTGTGAACTCTGAGGCCGCATTCTGTATATACATAGTCTAGTATAAGACCAAAGTTGACATCGAGGAACTATTAGAAATGGAGTGCTTTGATGCTTGATCATCTAAGAGAACATTAGGAAGTGATTCCTTATCTCTGCTCGAAGATACTATTACCTAATCCAAATTGGGTAGAATATCTTCATCTTCTTCACTTTATGTATAATAGTATGAGTAAGGAATCTTTTGCTCGTCTTCTTATGGAAATTTTTCCTCATGATGTTTGGATGGCTCTTTGTGAAGCATACAAAAATCCATGAGTTCCTCCATTTCTAGAGGACATTCTATCTTTAGTAGCTTCAGTATTGGTTCCTTCAACTCCAAATGAGATCCCACCTCTGAATGCTCCTATTGATTCTACTAATACAGTTCCAACCATAGATGCTTCTGATTCAATGCAGTAGGAAACATTATGTCTTCCTATTTCAGCTTCATGGGAGGATTTCCTTCCAGATATTATAGGTTTGTTCATGGAGTCTCACATTGAAGATGTGGGAAACATCATCGATACCATTTGTATTCTCTTTGTTGAGGAGACTACTTCATGCATTGTGGGAACTAATTATGACACCAACAATAGTGCTTCAATAGATTCCCATATGTGGGGTACTATATATAGATACAAGGAGAGGTCATAGCATAAATAATTTCCACATGCACATATTGCCATAGTGATAGGTCCAGAACAACAAGGTACACCTTGTCTTCTAGCTCCAACATCAATGGATGACTTCTTGGCAGACATTTTAGGTTTGTTCATGGAGTCACACATAGTACATTTGGGAGACATCATTGATGATGTACATCTTATCTTTGATGATGAAGGTCCTTCTTCAGTTTTTGCAAGGGCTCACTTTGACCCTCTTGTCCATTCTCTACATGATCATTCTTCATAGGTTGATGTGACTGTGGATCCTTATGTACAGTAGTTGCGCGAGGTCTCTTTATCATTTAAGGAGACACTTTTTTCTTTGGGACATGTTCTACATACATCCTTTCTAGATTTTCACTTCTTCTCAATACTATTGGAAGGAGCCACCATCATTATCAACACAAGGATAGTTGAGTAGGTTTTGGAGACATCTTTCATCATTGAGATTCTTTCTACACATAGGGGAAGCATCTCACTAGTACCTCTGCCATTGTTTCTTCCAAAGGGGAGGAACATCATTCAGTGGTCATGGATCAACTTCTACATTGGAGTAGCTATCATTGTGCGACACACTACATTTAGGCGAGGGGAGGGGGGGGGGGGGACTACCTTGTCTCTTCTTCCTCTCTTTTATGGGGGGAACTTTTTCCTCTTATGGGGTATTGTTCTTCTCATACTTCTCTATTGTATATACTTTGATGTATGTTGTAATAGGTGGGTCTTGATTACTCCATCCATCCATGCATCTTGTTTTTTTATCTCTCTTTTTGGGGGAGGGTTTTGCCCATGAGGTTTTCCCTCTTTCTCCACTTTATGAGAGATTGCATTGCATTATGTACATGGGTACCTAACATGGCCTAGTAGCTGGGACCCATCTTGCATTTCATCCTAGGTTTTGTAAGCTTAAGTGCATTCCCCTAAGTTGCACTACTTAAGTTTACTTAGGTTAATGCATTATTTTATTATTATATATTATTATTTTATTTCTTAAGTGAGACACGTAGGAGTTTGTGGACTCTTATGAGTTATCATGTTGAAAAACATTGGAGTAAGCAACTCTAATTCAGCACATGGTGTCTACAACATTGGAGTTTTCATAATTAACCGAGTTGTCATGTAGACAACATAGTTATTTGCACTCCTAATTTAGCACATGGTGTCTACAACATTATTTTGCGTGCTAAACCTTTGTAGGCTTATCCTCTCATCATCGCACTTACTCTTGTGCTTAAAGGAGGATAACCCATATTTGGTGGACATGTGCCTAGTTGTATGACTTATCATGTTTCTGATTCCTATGCATTCTAGAGGCCTTTATATATAGGCACTCCTAGTGTACTTTCATATCAATTCATACACATCCATATTGAATGAATATATTGTCATTCTGATCATACTCTCTTTGGTGTACTGTTGTGCTTGTGCTTGAGTTCCTTGGTCTTTGGTGAATTTTTCCCTAGGGAAAATTCTTACATGGTATTAGAGCTATACCAAATTCTTACAGTTATGCCACAACCACTTTTGTACATGCTTCTTGAATTTATTAGTGTAGTAAACTATGTGTTCAAAAGAAAATATTTTTGCTTCATGTGAGATTGTTAAATTTATTGGCATTACATTAAGATGGTGTGTTGGAGGTATTAAATTACCATTTATGCATTGTCAAAATAAAACTAAATCAATAAAAATGATAAAGGGAGCAAGTTGGGTAAGAAAACAATGTCCAAGTGTTGATGGTAATGAATGCAACTAGATTGATTGTTGAACACTTATGTAATTTGATTGATGTATATCAAGGTATGCCTCAAATTTTATCCTTTCTAATGCATATTAATTGTTAAAGGGAAAAATGTCTTACCCCAACATGTGATTGAGGTAAATTGATTTTTACTTACAAAAGAAGAAGAATATTTTCTCATACTTTGTTAAAATGCCCTTTTAATTATGATGTTTTGTTCTCATGTGTAAATGATATAAGAAGACATTTATAAATACAAACACTATTTGTGAATTTAGACTTTTGGTAGCTGGAGTTATGGGATGAAAAGATCTTGAGATGCATTGGGAACACTTTTGGACATTTTGTTGCTATGGAGTAGGTAACTCTGCTTAAATCTAGACTTGTCTTTGCTAGATTTGGTGTGAATGTTACTGTTAATAGGACTCTCTCAACCATGGTCACATTATCCTCTAAGTGGGGGAAAGGTTCCAACTGATAGAATATGAGAATGCCAACCTATACTGCAAAAAATGTGGGTGTTTTGGCCATGTGTTATCGACTTGCAATTCTCCTTCTCTGAAGAAAAAGGAAAAGGTGGGCTCGCCTAGCATAGTTAAAGACTCTACTATGTTAGGGGAACCATCGACTACTCCTATGGGAGTAGAAGCTGAAAGTAAGAAGGAAAAATTTGGTGGCAAGTCTTCAGAGGAAAGAAAAGAGAAAGGTAAAGGTGAGGAAGTTGACAAGATGACTAAGATGGAAAGTGTGGAAGTGAAGAAAGGGATACATATGGAGGAATACCCATTTAGGAAGGAGATAGATGATCTATTGAATTCTCTAGTTGTGGGAGAGGGTATTATTAACTAGGATCTAGAGGAAGGCAAAATTAGAACCCCTGGTAGTGACAGCAAGGAGGAGGAGATTGCTGGCAACACTTCTATTGAGGGTTAGGTGAGCTCGACCAAGAAGCCCTTGGAGGCCTCAAGTTCTCTGGCTAGGAAATAGACCATAATGTTGGTGACTCCTACTAATAACTCCCTACAACTAGTGGAGGTGGGAGGGGGTCCTAACAAGGGAAAACCTGATACGTTGGGTCACTAGGGGATTTTTACCCCAAAAATACTCAAATTGGTATCTCCTAAAGAAGTGGTGACCAAAGTCATGAGAAGCATTGAGGAGGCTAAGGGAAGGATGGCTCTCTCGACCCCATTCTCCCCCCAAATGACTGTTATAGGTGAGTGGGAATTTCCAAAGAGGAAAACTAGGGGTGGCAAGAAGCCAAATGTAGGGGTAGCTAATACAATGGGTCATCCTAACAAAAAAATGACTCAAAAAAAGCAACCAACAAGGGAGGTGGCCAGTGGAAGACAACTTACATGGGTGATAAATAAGAAAGGAAAGAAATGAAATTCCTTTCCTAGAATATAAGGGGCTTCAACAATGCCTAGAAATAATACAATCTTAGACAATGTATCCTTTCTAAAAAAATTGACTGTATCCTCATTTAGGAAACTAAGATGACTGATCAAAACTTTGCTAAGTTGGCTAATAAGCTATGGCCTGGGGCCACCTTTTGTCATTCAAAAGATGAAGGGGCTTCAAGGGGCCTAGCAACTATGTGGAACCCCAACTTCCTGATGGGTAGGAAGGTCCATAAAGAAAAGAACTTCATGATTACTGAGTTCAACACTGACATAATGGTGTGGAATCTGGTAAACATTTATACCTTGAATACCAAGGTATGAAAAAGTGAAGTCTAGGAATGGGTTGGAGGAGAGGTGGGAAATATGAAGGATAAAAGCTTTATGTGTATGGGGGACTTTAACACCCCATATACCCTTCAAAAAAGCTTGGGGGGATTAATGAATTCTCAGAGAGTATGCAGGATCTCTTGGATGTAGACCTATAAGGTAACCCCTTTACTTGGTCCAGTAATAGGAAAGGCTAGGAATTGATCCAAGTTAGGTTAGGGTTTCAAGGGACTAGTCTCATATCATCCCCTACTCCCTAATTAATCTTTCAAGAACTATTTCTGATCACTCCTCGATTTCGTTCAATTGGGAGAATGAACTTGTGAGTGAGCCTAAACCCTGTTGATATGAAATCATGTGGCAATCCCATATTGAATTTAGGAATAAAGTGGAAGAATGGTGAAATATCAGAGTGGATGGGACTTCTATGTTTCAACTGACTCAGAAACTGGATGATGTAAGGAGGAACGGTAAGGATTGGGCTAAGAGATCTTTTCGGATGTGTTTAAAATAAAAAAAGGATTTAGAGGAGGAGCTCAAAAGGATAAAAACAACCATGGTAGAGGGGGATGACATTGAGGCTAACACTCTGGAGGAGAATTGTAGGAAGAAGTGGAAGGATACTATTAGCAAGGAGGAGATCTTTTGGAAGAAAAGGTCTTGCATTTCTTGGCTAACTAAAGGCGATAGGAATACCTCTTTTTTCCATAGATCTACTTTGAAATAGAAAAAATCAAATACCTTTACCTCTTCGAAGAGGAAGGAGGAAGGACCTTGAAGGAGCAGGAGGAAACGAGAAGACATGTGGTTGTGCTCTTCAATGAATGCTTATAAAAAAGAGGACAAGAGGAGCAACAATTTAATCAGGATAAGTGTGCTCAATAATATCCCAATTGTCTTGAGGGATGAGGAAAATGTTAAGCTCAAGGAGAAAATCTCAAAAGAGGAAGTAAAGAATGTTGTGTTCTATATGAAAGCATTTAAGGCTCCAAGCCTAGATGGCTCCCCACCAACCTTCTTCCAACACTTCTAGGAGGTGATAAAAAATAAACTTATTTGGACCACTAGGGACATGATCAGCATTGGGAGGATCCTAAGGAGGATCAATAAAGCCTTTATTGTCCTTGTGCCTAAGATCTAGACACCAATAACCATAAGGGATTTTATGTTGATTAGCCTTTGAAATACCATTTATAAGGTCTTCTCTAAGGTCTTGGTCAATAGGATTAAACCCTTTTTGGATATGGTTATTGGGAGCCATCAAAAGGGGTTTGTCCTGGGTCATCGAATTCTGGACACTATGATTACCGCTCATGAAATAATCCACTCCATGGAGAAAAGTGGAATACTAGGTATGGCCCTTAAACTTATATTTCTAAGGCCTATGATAGAGTCAATTAGACCTTCCTTTACAATGTACTGGAAAAAATGGTGTTCAATAAGGACAATGTGAATATCATAAAAACTATGGTGGAAACCACACAATTTGAGGTGTTTCTTAACGAGACCCCCTAGCAAAACTTTGATGCTGGAAGAGGCTTGAGATAGGGTGACCCTCTTTCCCCTTATCTTTTCATTATGGTGGCTAAAGTGTTGGGGAAGTTAGTTACCACATTGGCTACTTTAGGCAACTTGAAAGGTATCTGACTAGAAACTACACTAACACCTAAGGTTATCTAGCAATTTGTGGATGACACTTTTCTTTTTGGATATTCCTCTATCTAGGAAGCTAGATCTTAGAGGACCCTGCTCACCAATTATCATAATTGTTCAGGTCAACAAATTAACTTGGTAAAAAGTAGGATCTATTTTTTTAATACTCTTTAGGTGTTGTAGGTTAACATCAAAAATATTCTTTGATGCCAGTCAGAGAACCTCCAAGACATCTACCTTGGTCTTCCCTTGACTATCAAGCAGGTCTCTACCACTTTTTGGAACACTATCCTAGAGAGAATGCAAAAAAGCTTGTTGGGTGGAAGGGTCAATTACTTAGTAATGCGGGAAAACCTATAACTTATGGTGGTGGCTATATAGGGAATACCAATCTATTTCCTCTCAATAATCAAGATTAACCAGAATATGGAAGACAAACTTGAAAGACTGCAAAGGAATTTCCTCAAGTCTGGCATAGAGGAGAGAAAAAAATGGAGCCTTGTCAATTGGTAGACTATGTGAAAAGCCAAAGATAAAAGGGGGTTGGGAATAAGAAGAATTTATGATATGAATAAGGCACTAATCACTAAGGTGGGGTGGAGACTGGTTGAAAATAAGACTAGTTGGGGAAGAATCATGAGGGCTAAATACCTAGCCAACACTCACTTTAGATATAACTTCCTTAATAATGATCTCCCCAATAGCTCTAAGATCTGGAACAACATCCTTAAAAGTAGACCCCTTCTATGGAAGGGTGTGAGATGACTAAATGGGAATAATAAAAGGATAAGATTCTAGGTGGACAGTATGATAGGGGGGAAACCACTCATCTATAACAAATTCGGTGGCCTCCAAGAACCTTTGAAATGAAGGGTGGGAGCGAAGGTGGAGGACTATATTGATGATGAAAGGAAATGGAAGCGTTTATCCACTTTGGATATTCCTAATAGAGAGGATCCCTTGATTAAAGAATTGGAGGACATGATCATCCATCATACTCTTCTTATGCATGCCCAGTTGGATGAAGTGATTTGGGATAGGAGGACTAATGGTTGGTTCTTAGTTAATTCTACCTACTAGCTTATTTTTGAGAAAGATCAGACCTCGATTAGTTGGTGTAAGATCTGGAATAGTCAGTTGTTTCCAAAAATCAATTTCTTTTGGTGGACTTTCATGCATAAGAAGATCCTTACTACTAACAACCTCTGAAGGAAAGGTATGATGATTACCAATTGATGCTACCTCTGCAAGGAGGAAGAGGAAAGTATTGTTCATCTCTTTTTGTAGTGCCCCTATACCTTAAAGGTTTGGTTCGACATTTGGAATACATTCCCACTGGTTTGGGTCATAAATAGAGATGTGGAACAATTTATGGAGAACTGGAGCTGCGCTTTCTTCTTCCCATGCCTTAGAGTCCTATGAATCTGCTCACCCACATGTTTGTTAGAGTGTTTGGAAGGACAGAAATAACCAAGTCTTTTGGGAGGAGAAAAAGGGTGAGGAGGTGGTGGATGAGATTTTGGGAAAACTCATCATGGAGAATGTTATGGTGGCTAAGTTCAGAGTGCCATAGAACCCCCTAGTGGGAAGGAGGAGGATATTGCTAGGAGATGGAATATTCTCCCTGACTTCTAGAATTTTGACATTTCAAAAATTGTAGCTAGAAAACACACCTGTTGGATCTCCCCACTAGGTCCATGGTCAAACTCAACTTTGATAGTGTTGCACAGGGGGTGGGTGCAGGTGACAGTGAGAGGTGTGGTGAGAAATGAAAAGGGTGATGTGTTAGTAGACTACTCAAGACATTTAGGTCAGGAAAATAGTAACATGGCAAAGACCATCTCCTTACTTTGGGGGCTAAATTTTTGTGTGGAAATAAAGGTTAGTATACTAGCCATAAAAGGGGACTCTAAAGTCATCATTGACTCTATTTAAGGTTGTGCTCAACTAGGTTGGGTCTTGCGTTACATATTGGGTGACATATGGCATTACCTCACAACCCTTGATTATTATGACTTACAACACATTTACATGGAACGTAATGTAGTGGCTGACACCTTGGCAGGATTGTGGTTTGATTTTGAGAGCATAAAAAACTGAAAGAGTGCTGAAATGTTGCCTAACTAAAAGATTCCCTCATTAGTAGGGAAAAGACCCCTCTAAATTAGATTTGATGACCTTCTAATTTTGGAGAATGGACAATTTTGGTGGCATTGCTATCCTTATGATAGTTATGATCATCTTGATTTTGACAAGTTGTTTCACAAGGATTAATTATGTGGATCACTTAACTAAAGGGCATGGTGAAGGGGATGCAATAAATAATACTGACTTTAAATTTAGTGCCATCATTCTTCGAGATTATGGTAGGATTACAAAAAAAATTCACATTATTATTAAGGCCAGTTCATTAAGGTGTTATGTGTGGATTTTTTGCACTCCCTAAAATGATATTTTAAATTGGTTAGTACATTCTAGAATTCATAGCCTCATGAAGCATAAGAAAGAAATAATCTTTATCATTGGTTAGTACATTTTTAGCCTTGTCTTGGTGATTTTCTAGGTGCAAATGACAATTGCTGAGATTGAGGAAGGAGATATCATTGAGGAAGTAGTTTCCATGGGTGGGAACCTTGACAAATTGGAGCCCATAAAGATGGAGGATTTCTCCAAAAGGTAGGCCACATGGATACTATTGAAGGAATGAGGGTTTTTCCCCTACATGCAAACTATGGCAGGCCAGAACAAGAATTGTTTGCAATAATTTGTTGCTAGCTAGAAGGATGGGTAGGTGACTATCAATGACATTATGTTTTAGGTGAATGAGGATTCCATTGCCATGGCGAAGGGCTTGGACATTATGAGAAGGAAATGACAAAAGATTATAAAGGTGGTAGATGAAGTTAGTCAAGCTAGTTTCTTTAGAGGCAATGAGGCCCCAGACTAGTACCATGGTGGTTTTAGGAGGGATAAGCTTCCAGAGCCTTGGGATAATGTGTGTAAGATGATTATGTAATATTTGATGCTAGGAGGAAGACACATTGTGTATTACTTTACTATTTCTCTCTACTTAACCGTTTTCATAATAGGGAGTTAGTTTGCATTCCCTTCTTTCTGATGCATGCCCTTAAAGAGATTGTAATGGATTTTAGAGAGAAAAGGAAGGAAGGGAAAAAATTCACCATCCTTCACCAAGGGCTCATGTTTCATCTTTTTAAGTTTCACCTAGCCCTTTGCCCTCCCTAGGTGATTTCCATTAACAATTTCCTCCCCTCTGCCCCCCTGCATTTAGAGTTTCTAGGTGGGAACTATGCCCCTACTCCTGAGCCCTCTCTTAGCCAAACCCTTGTTAAGGGTAGGAAGAACAAAACTTTTACCCCAGAATAAACTACTAATAAAAGAATCAAAATGGATAGGAGGGTGGAGGTGGAAATTGGGGATTCAGATGAGGAAATTAGTGGGAGTAGAAGAAGGTCTAGAAGAATTGCTAAGACCTATGGTAGATACAAACAAATGGCTAGTTGCTCTTAGGAGAAGGAGGACATAGAAACTAACTCTGAGGAGAGTGACATGATCTTGAGGGATGACTAGGAGAAGGGGAAAGAAGAGATAGACAAAGATGTGGAGAAATGGGTGGATACTCTTAATGACACTTGGGATTTTGTGGTGAACAATCCTACCAAGGACCCCTCCCTTGACTCGATCCATGTCTCTACCACCATCACCCTACCTTCTACTAAAAACTAGGTGAACCCAAAAACTTTTAATAGATCCCTTTACACTATCTCCTCCCTAGTTAGGAAAGATGGCCTGAAAAACCTATATGCATCCACTAACAATCTTGTGGTGCATGACAATAGCAATTCTCTGGAAAACAAAAAGGCTCTAAAGTTGGAAACTAAGGAAAATAGGGTTGTTACTCTGATGTAGTGCAATGTAGGAGAATCCCCAAAGGAGATTTCCTAGACCCTAGATATACAACCACACAACAGAAACACAACAAGAAGAAGAAACAATGCAAGATCTTATACCAATTTACAATAATTTGTTCATAAAACATAACTGATTACATGCAATATTCCTAGCTGTAAGGCAATCTGGGTCAGGGCCAAATAAAAATATCAATTAAAAAATACAATTAGTTCTACAAGATCCAACAAGATCCAACTTACAACCAATCTTAGCTAGTCCTGATACACAACTGGATAAGAACACCAAGAAGAATCCACACTTGTACCTGCAAGTCCACCAAGAGATCTTCTAGTTCCTAAGCCATAGCTCTAGCTCCTCAAATTCACATCTATTCTTCATTTCATTCCTAAAATAAATGACTAAAAGAATCCATGAGACCCATACTTATACCAATCTAAGCCACAAGTCATCCAAGAACACAAATTAAATATAAATACATAAACTAAATGCCACAAGTTGGCCTACAACAACAATTCAATGTCTAGAAATCGATATTTGAGTAAAATCATGATATCTCCTAGCTCTGATTGAATTAGAACTTGTGATTCAAACTATAGGTAGAAATATAGGTCCTCTACAAATGATTAAATTTACAAAGGCTGAGTCCACAAGGAAAAGTGTGCATTCATTCTGAAAGTCACATACAGTAGACTATCACATGAAACTACCAGAAATTGATACTCTAGGAGAATTTCCATATCTCCCAACCTATAATAAATTATGACTTTCACTCTTAAATAGAGATATTAATCTAGGCCCTCTTCAATCCCTAAAGTTTGAAGCCTCTCATTCACTAAGGATAATTAGTTACACACTTTGCAACAGGCACCTAGAAACTAGAAAAAACATAGTTCTAGTAGCAAGGTTCAAACAACTCAAACTTCAACTCAATCCATCTAATCTCTATGAAATCATAAGGAAAGTTTCTCCAATGTGTCTCCGAAAAATCCCTAACCATAAAAACGTAACTCAACCAAAATCCAAGCTTGATGCTCCTCAACACTTAACCAAAATCTCTCCAAACATGCAAGATTGCAGGAAAGCCTAGGATGCTCTTGCATCAGACACCCTAGGTTTGAAAAGACATTCTAGTAACTAGAAGAAAATCTTCTGGTATTCAACACATAAATCCCAAACTAGTTCTTCACATACATTTCCTCCAAGTCTTCAAATTGCACACTCTTTCCCTTGTTTTTCTTCTTCTTCTTCTTCACATCCACCACAGGTGTTCCATAAGTCTAATTTCCATGCTGATCTCCAACCTTCTTAGTATCTGCTAACTCAACTCAGCTACCAATACTTAGGTTCCTCCTACCAAGCTCTTCATTCTACAAAGGAATCAAGGAAAACTTCCTACTACCTTTCTCAATAATAAACACATTCCTAACACAATCATGCACAACCCTGCAATCATACTACCAAGGTCTGCCAAGTAACATATGGCAATTGTTCATATCCACAATATCACACAACACATGATCCTTATACTACCCAATCTAGAAATCAATAAGGCATTGCTCCCTCACTTCCAAAGCATGCTCACCTTGCAACTAGCCAATCCTATAAGGATAAGGATGTCTCATTCTCTTCAAACCAAGTCTCTAAACCATCTCCTCAGCAACAAGAATATTAGTACTACCACTATCCACAATCACCTTGTAGATTTTGCCACCAGACTTACAACAAGTCCTAAAAAAACTAGTTCTTTGACAAGAGTCCAATGTCCTCTCACCAACCAGTGCTCACCGAGCCAACAAAATTTCTCCTTGCTCAGGCTGACTACCCTATACTTCAACCTCATTCACAAAAGTAGTTGTCCTACCAATCGTACATTCAAAAGATCTATGCCCTTCTTGTCCACACTTGAAACAATTACCTCTAAACACACTTCCACCTGTCCTTTTCTATTCAACAGGTTTTGGTTCACCTTCTGCTTTTGGTTTAGCTTGTGCGAAACTATCCTACTTTTCCTTCCCTCAAGAATTACCTTGATTCTTCCTCTTTAGCTTCTCCTCTACTCTCCAAGCATACTGATAAGCATCCTCAACTGAAGAAATATTCAACATATCAACCTCATCCTAAATATTGAATCTCAAACTATTAATATATTGAGCTACCTTCTCTTTTGACAATTCTTTATGCCCAGACCAAATAGTCAACTTGTAGAACTCCTCGGTATAATATTTCATAGTCATATCCTTTTGCTTTAGATTCCACAACTTCTTAAACAATTCAAGTTCATAATCAGTATAAATGAACTTAGCCTTCAACTTAGTCACCATAAATTTTCATCTAGTGATCTTCATTTCACCTTCCTCTTCTCTATCTCTTTGTAGTTCTTTCCACTAAAAAGTAGCATGTCCTTTCAACTTAGTTTGTGCCAACCTCACTCTGAGTGGATCCTCAATATCCTCAAGCTCAAAGTAGTCTTCCAATTCACCAATCCAATCAATCAAATCTTTAGGAATCAAAGTACCCAAAAAAATAGAAACCTCCATCTTATGTTTCAGCTTCAACTGAGATATAGGTCTAGCAAACTGACCAACCTTATTTTCAATAGGTCTCTCCACACAATCAGTTCTATCCTCACTACTAGATCTAGTAGCTTCAAAGTCTTTAACAATTTCCTCATAACTTCCTTCAGAACCCACATGTCTAGGTACGCCACCTAAAGCACTTACAATTTCAATAATCATGTCACTCTTCATCAATGCAATCTTAGATCTGAATTCTACTTTCATCTTCTTTGAGATCCATTCTTCTATAGTCTCACTAATATTAGAAATTTCCCTATGGTTCAATCTTCTTGGAGGCATCTTCCAAAATTTTAGCAAACCCTAAGCAACAAATCCACCAACCTAGAAGATCAATCAGCCACAAGATCAACCTTCTTTGCAAATCCTGGTGCAAACTGCCTCAACTTCGGGGATCTGTCTAACCACTTAGGAACAACCTTCACCCTAATACCACCTAATGTAGGCAAGGTGGGAGAATCCCTAAAGGAGATGTCCTAGCCCCCAGCTATACAACCACATAGTAGAAACACAACAACAAGAAGCAACAATGCAAGATCTGATACCAATTTACAATAATTTGTTCATAAAACATAATTGATTATATGCACTATGTTCAGCAGTAAGGCCTTCTAGGTTAGGGCCAAACACAAATAGCAATTAAAAAATACAATCAGCTCTACAAGATCCAACAAGATCCAACTTACAACCAATATCACCTAGTCCAAATACACAATTGGATAAGAACACCAAGAAGAATCCACACTTGTACCCGTAGGTCCACCAAGAGATTCTCTAGTTCCTAAGTCGCAGCTCTGGCTCCTCAAATTCGCATCTATCCTTCATTCCATCCCCAAACTCAATGACTAAAAGACTCCACAAGACCTATACTTATATCAATCAAAGCCACAAGTTGGCCCAGAATACAAATTAAATACAAATATATAAATTAAATGCCACAAGTTGGCCTGCAACAACAATTCAATGTCCAGAAATCGATATCCAAGTAAAATCGTGATATCTCCTAGCTCTGATTGAATTAGAACTTGTGCTTTGAACTGTAGGTAGAAATATACAACTCCTTAAATGCACAAAGGCTGATTCCCCAAGGAAAAGTTTGCATCCTTCCTAAAAGTCACATACAACAGACTATCACACGAAACTGCCAAAAATTGACACTCTGGGAGAATTACCATATCTCCCAACCTATAGTGAATTAGGACTTGTGCTCTTAATCAGAGATATTACTCTAGGCCCTCTTCAATCCATATAGTGCATAGCCTCTCATTCATTAAGGATTATTAGTTATATGCTCTACAACAAACACCCAAAAACTAGAAAAATACAGTTCCAGCAGCAAGATTCAAACAACTCAAACTTCAACTCAATCCATCCAATCTCTATGCAATCATGAGGAAAGGTTCTCCAATGTGCCTCCAAAACATCCTTAACCATGAAAACATAACTGCACCAAAATCCAAGCTCGATGCTCCTCAACACTTAACCAAAATCTCTCCAAACATGCAGGATTGCAGGAAAGCCTAGGACGCTCATGCATCATACTCGCAAGGATCTTTAGGAGCTAAAAGATAGGTGCAATGTTGTGGAGGACGGCTTCACCCTCTTCTCAAATTTTACCCTTAAGGTGACTCATGTGGCTACCACCACTCTCCAATTGCTGGCTAGTGCATTAGAGGAGGAGATCTTGGGGAAGGAGAGCTCAAAGCTTCTCTATAGCTTCCTTGTTGAAGACTAGGCCAAGGTGCTCCTAGTTGGGAAAGGAAAGAAAAAAGATGCCACTTAGTACCTTCTTGGTGTCTGGTGTTTTTTGGTACTCTACTAGTTTTTACTATCCATCCTTTGGTGATGGTTTTGTTTTTTATGTTGAACTTGGCTCTAGTATGTAGATGATACGATGCGATGACCACCTATATGCTTTTCGATAAATTGTTAAACTTTGCTAGTTTTGAGGGTGGGATCTCTAGTACTTTTAATTACAATTATTTTGTTACTTATGTTTTTGATGTAAATCATTAGGGGAGGTGTGTGTTGTTGTCTGCTAGCTTTTTGTTAGTTGTGCCACCACTATTGCAAAGGGCCAACCCCCTAGTTTTGGTTGCTTTTATATAAAAACCATGTAATGGTTAGATCTTTGGAATGTGGAAATTTGATTTGAAATCAAGAGGCAGTATCACAACACTATTTAAGAACAATGCCACAAATTCATGATACTAACTATGGGAGAAAAATTGCTAATTCTTGAGTGAAGGCAATTTTGTAAAGAAAACGAGGCATATCAAATTGATAGGTCATACACTGGATCAATAAATATGCAAAAATAATTAAATCATGTGTTAGAATTTTCATCTAAAACATTGACATGTAAAAGTGTAATAGATGTTTGGATAGTGTAAGATTTAGAGCCCATCCATTGCCCACTCGGGCAATTGGTTGTAGAGAAAAGAAAGACAATCCAAACCCTACACCTCCACATGTCACTATTTTGATGACTTGAGGATGTTCTTGTTTCTGGATTTGGTTCATTTAACTGGTTATTTTGGATGTTTCTCAGCTCTACCCATATAAATTTATTTTATTGCAACTAAGTCCTCATTTATTTTGATTATTGAAAATTGATTTTTTTTTTGGTCCTATTTTTTTCATATACATTTTGATAATATTTAAATAATATAATTTCGATATTACATAAAAGTAATAGACAAATATTATGTAATATACTTTCTATACTCCTATTGTAGATCTAATTTCCACTCATTTATATCATTAAATATAATATAATAATCCAGAATTATAAGAAATTACAAATTTTCTCTCATACATGGAAATTATGATAGATGCGACCTGAATTAAATTTCCCAAATGGCATCATGTGATCCAAAAAGAAATTATAGAAGTGACTTGAAAAAGGTGAGCACAGACCATTTCAAGACAAGCCAAAGCATATGTATGACAGTCTTCAACTTGCACACGAAATCAAATGCAAAGTTGATGTGATCAAATTCACAAGAAAGCTCTCCTTGGATTCTTGTTTTAGGTTTTGTATGGTATTGCCGACATGCTGCAGTGCACATTAACCAATGCTACGCCTTTATATCAAAGACTTGTATTAAAACATTTTTAATGTTGGACAAGTATAAAATTATTTCAAAGCTAAAATAGATGAACACATCAATTCAATAGAGACCTTTATTCTAGAAGCATCTCTTTGTATCGAGGATATTAATGGTTTGTAATTTTGTAGGAGTTGAAAGGTTCTTTTGGTTTTGTTTTGGATTTTCTTTTTTATTTTGCATGTGACATGTTTTACCATAAAAATGGTACAATGTGATTTTGTTTTGGTATTTTTCAAAAGATTGATTTTTATTTTTATTGTGTTTAATTCTTTATAAGTATTACAAAATTGGTATAACATGATTTTATTTTCACGTATTTTTAAAATTGAGTTTGATTTTTAATTTGTTATTTTTTAGAACAAATTTATAAGTATGTATGATTATTAAATTTTTAAATATAAATCTAAGTTTAGGTGGATCATTTATTAATTAGTAATTACTTATCAATTTGAAGTTTAGATTTGTGTTTTAGTGTTACATTCAAGTAAGAGGCTTATTGTAATTATAGTCATTCTTTATTTATTAACTATTTATTAATACTTACATGTTGATCACTATATAGATTCATTAGCATTTATCAACGTCTATAATAAGTGGCAAATTAATAACATGATTAGTTATAGCTTGAATATTTTGTGCAAGAATTGTTCAACCAAAAACTTAGGTTCTAATGAAAAATGCAAGATCTTTGGTTAACAAACTCACAAAGGTCTTCAATAAGACATATGGTTTTACAAACAAAGGTATACGTAACGAGGCAAGTGAATTCTAGGAATTCAAGAAGGCACAATTCAATTATATTGATATAGATCAAATTTATAAGACATGTTTAATTTCTATAGCTAGAGACGTGATTTATAATAGAAGAGAAAACACATTGAATAATATGTGACAACTTATCAACTATAAATTTGATAATTTTAACGCAAAATCTTGAATCATAACCATACATCATAAATGCCATAAACACCATATTTTATTTTTATGGGTAATGGTCCAATTCCAAGTTTAGTTATTATTATTTGTTGCTCAATCATTATTATTATTTGCTAAGCCTAAGTAGACCCAAACCCAAGATCTTTGAGATGAGAGGATTACAACTTAGTGTTGTTTGTAGGTTGTTTCCTACCATAAAAACCATACTATAAATAACTTAGAAGAAGATATGGACCAACAACTTACAAGCTTATAGCCAACATCAACAACCTATAGAGTTGGCAAAGGGTTGAGATTAATAACAACATTCCACTCTTAGGAAATTATACATGATTAGCCATAATGTCCTTATCTAACTAGCTATTCCTAATCACCTTGTACTTCTTCTAGCTTTGAGTTTTCTTGTTCCAACCAACATACATAGGACAGACCTATTTTTCATCCTTTCTTGAGCACATTGATACTTATAACATGGTTCTTAGTGGTCAATCTACTCACATATTACCTTCTTCAAGTTCTACTTAATAGTACGCAATGCTTTTTCCAATTTGTTAACTATGTCTTGATATTGTCTATTATCTTTTTTGAGCTTAATAACATCCTTAAGCATGTCCCATTATAGTTCATCTAAATCACCCTTATATTTAAATTCAAAATACTTTTTCAAACATTCATTGCTGCAAGAAAATGATATTGAACTTATATCTCTTGTTCTACATAAAGAACTACTTGATAATAGTTTTTCAAATCACCTATCTACATCTCTATCTTAATAACAATATAATCATACTCATTCTCACTATTTACAACCTTCATAGAGGCTTATGGAGAATTAGGAGAAATGTGAAGGATCTATTTACAATATATTATTTTCTAAGCCCAATGGTTTCATTTCCCTCCCAACTTTCATTTGCATTTGTTGACACAAGCTTTAATATTAGAACTTGAGTTGTCTTCCTCTTAGATTCTATTATTTTATCATACTATCATAGATAAGATATCTTATGATTGAAAAGATTTCCTTAAAACGTACAAGTACTCTTACTTACAAATTTGAAATATCAAATATTATATATAGTTGTGAAATATAATATAATAATACTTCAAATCAAACTTATAAAAAAATGATCAAACAAGAAATTTTAAGCTTCAAATAAATTACAATATGCTTTATTATTTTTAATTGAATCAACCCATATAGAATCTCTAATCATAAATCTAGATATTTACAATTTAAATATAAACCTATTCAATTTGAACCATCAAAGAAATGTCCCAAAGCAAACAAATCGTCAAAATTTGTTTCACACTATAGGACACCATTTTCTACTACCTTATCCTACTTCAAAGAACCTTATCCTACCTCAAAGTACAATGAAAAGGATTTCACCATTTTAATACTTCAATCACATTCAATATCAACTCAGATTAACTTAGCATGGGTCCAAAACAAGATTCTAGAAGTGATTGATAACACAAATGTTAGTGCATGAGTGGAAGCAACACAAGCAATGACAAAATGGAAAGCAAAATTGATGTGTATTTGTCCCATCATCTTTTTTCCCCCTAGGCTAGGGATCACACACGCCACCTTACTTCAACTGCACCAACAAGAAAAAAACATTCCATCACTCACGAGCTTAGGAAATTCAACTTACACATATTGAAGTAGCTTTCAAAAATACATAAATATTGTAACCTTCTAATCCGTAGGAAATTTTGTCTCATGACATTTGATGGGTATTTACTAGGGCCCATAGTTTTCTCCAAGGCAAATATGTCATTTGATGGAGATACTAGACTTTATAATAATAATAATAATATAGTTAATTGTTGGCCACATGTTAGGACAATGGCATGGATGTTCCCTCTTCATATGTAGATAGGGTATTGGTAATTGGAGACAAGATATATGGCTATTCATACATTGAATATTAATTGTTTAGATTGACAAATATATTTTTAAATTATTATTATTTAATATTTTATTTGTATTGCATTTCAATTATTTGGCTATTGAAATGTTTGATTTTTTTAATAAGAATCATAGAATATAATAATGTAATGTGCAAGTGAAAATTATCTTCATTATTTCCAATGTCCAAAAGATTCTCCATTTAAACATCAATAGTCAAAGAGTCAATGACAAATTTCTACATCATCTATGGTCTAAAGCGATAAATAATTGTTTTTTAATTGATGAAAAATAATTACCCTTGACTATTGAACTATTTGATATTTAAGAATAAGATTTAATTTTTAGGATGAAATAAAATGATTTTGATTAATAATACTTTTTTAAAAAGTTGTGTGTAAGTTAAAATTATAAATATTTCATTATATAAGTTTGCTTATGTGTAGGTGATGTTTACTATATTTGAAGTTATATTTTTGTTTTTAAAGATTGTCTTACAAGTTTCTATGAGTTGTATAAATGATTATTATTATTTATATGTATTATTCATTCTTCTTTTGATTTTATGGTTGCTTACATAAAATAGCGGATTATTATGTTTCAATGGTGATAATATTCAGATAGGAAGAGGTCATCTACAATTAACCTATCTACATTTTAAATTTTGTTTAATTTCCTTAAATTAAGATGTAAACTTTCACAAACATAAATTTATAACATATAACCATCTTTAAGGTGTTTAAAATACAAATAGTATTATCTTTACAAACCTCTCTTTTTATGAACCAGTGAGGCCACAAACGGGGGACCTCATCCCCATGAGATTTGGACCTTAATGGCAAGGATAACAACACAACAACTTAACCATCACAACATGCCACTATTGGCCTTATCTTTACAAACCCTAATAAAATAAATAAATTACAATATTTATTCTAGATTTTTTTTAAAAACATAATAGGATAGGATAAATTATCACTTGCTTCTCAATGTTGTAAATTAAATTTGTCAAAAGATAAAATATTTTTTTTCTAAATTGGTTTTTTATAAATAAGAACATCATAAACATATAGGAGACCATTTCAATAATTTTAAAAATAAAATGAATTAGCATTCTCAAATTGAATTAAATTAAAAAAAAAATCGAAATAAACTAATAAAAAAAATTATATTTTATACTTTTAAGTGCTCTTCTACACCATTTCAATTAGATTTAACTCAACAATTTTTATAAATATTGACAATTCATGTAATGCCCTACTTGGGAATCCAAGAGAAGTGAACATATTATGTACAATGTTTACTAAACAAATTATTTTTCTTAAAATTTTATGCAATATCAAGATAACAATGTAGAGAAATATAATACATACACATCTTATACACATAAACAATACAAATACAATTTATCTTTCTCAAGGGTTCCTCTACGTTGAATCACACTTATGAAAATATTATTAATTAGATTTAATCTTAAGTACAATGTTCATGTCCATAAAGGAAAAAGCAGTGGCAGACGCCTTGGCTAGTTTGGGGTTTGATTTGGAGAAGATAAAAAGCTAGAAGAGTGTTGAATCATTGCCCAATTCTATAAATTCCCACATTAATAGGGAAAAGATTCCTCTAAATCAGGTTAAAAGACCTTCCAATTTTGGAGAAGGGGCCAATTTGGTAGGATTGCTATCATTGTGATAGTTAAGATCATCTTGAGTTTGACAAGATATTTCACAAGGTTTAATTATGTGGATCGATTCATGAAAGGGCAGGAAGAAGGGGATGCAATTAATAATATCGGCCTTAAAATTAGTGCCATCATTTCTTAGTGTTATGGCAGGATTACAGAAAGAAATCACATTATGACTAAGGCTAGGTCTTTAAGGTATTACGTGTGGATTTCTTACACTCCATGTAATGATACTTTAAACTGGTTAGTATATTCTAGAATTCGTAGTCTTGTGAAGCATAATAAAGATAGCTTCCTTACCGCTGGTTACTACATTTCTAGCCCCACCTTCACAATTTTCTGGGTGCAAATGAGAATTATTGAGATTGAGGAAGGAGATATTGTTGAGGAAGTTGTTCACATGGGTGGGGACCAAAATAGGTTGGAGCCCACTAAAATGGAGGACTTCTCCAAAAGAAAGGCCACTTGTATTCTACTAAAGAAAGGAGGGTTTGTCCCCTACATGCAGGTTATGGCGAGCCACGATAAGAACTATTCACAATGATTTGTTGCTAGTTGGAAGGATAGGCGTGTGACCATAAATGACATTATGTTTCAGGTGAATGAGGAGTCTATTGCCATGATGATGGGATTGGACATTACTGGTAGGAAATGGCAAGAGGTTATGAAGTTGGTGAATGAGGCAAGCATGACTAGTTTCTTCAAAGGCAATGAGGCCCCAGACTATTACCAGGATAGTTTTAGGAGGGATAAACTATCAAAACCCTAGGATGATGTTTGTTTGATGATCATGAAATACCTAGCACTAGAAGGAAGACATGTTGTGTATTACGTTTATCACTTCCCACTTCTTAACCATTGTCATAGCAGGGAGTTTGTTTGAATTCCTTTCTTTTTAATGGATGTGCTTGAAGAAACTGTGATGGATGTTAGAGAAAAAAGGAAGAAAGGGGCCAACTTCACTATCCTTCACCAAGGGCTCATGTTTTTCCTTTTCCAATTTCACTTTGCCCTTTGCCCATCTCGTGTGATTGCAATTGACAATGTCCTCCCTTCTGCCCCCCATCCTTGGAAATTGTGGGTGTAGTTATGCCCCCACCCCTCAACCTTCCCCTAGCCAAATCCCTGTTAAGGGTAGGAAAAACAAGATGGCCCCAAAACTAGCTGCTAATAAGAGAATTAAAATGGAAAAGAGGGTGGAGGTTAAAATTGGGGATTTAGATGAGGATGTTTGTGGGGGTAGATGAAGGTTAAGAAGAATTGCTAAGACCCATGGAAGATATAAGAAACTAGCTTGTTGTTGTTAGGAGGAGGAGGATGACACTAACTCTAAGCAGAGTGACAAGAACTCAGGGGATAGCTAGGAGAAGGGGAAAGATGAAACATACAAAGAGGTGGATTAATGAGATGATACCCTAGATGGTACTTGGGATTTTGAGAAAGACAATCCCATCAAGGACCCCTCCCTTGACCCTGCCTATGTCTCTACCACCATCAACTAGCCCCCAACTGAAAACTAGGAGAACTCCAAAACCATGTTTGACTCCCCTGAAACCATCTCCTCCCTAATCAAAAAATATGGTTTGGTTAACCTAAAGGCCCCCACTGACAATCTTGTGATGCAAGATACATGCAAAACTCTTGTGAACAATAAGGCTTTAAAGTTGGCAACAGAGGAAAAATGGGAGGTTACCTACAAGGATCTCCATTAGCTCAAAGATAGGTGCAATGTTGTGGAGGAGGGCTTCTCCCCATTCTCAAAGTTCACCCTTAAGGTGACTCGTGGTGCATCAGAGGAGGGCTACCTGAGGAAGGAGGACTCAAAGCTTCTCTATGGCTTCCTTGTTGAAGATTGGGCCAAGGTGATCCTAGTTGGAAAAAGAAAGAAAAATGATGTGACTTAGTGGCCTTTTGTTTTCTATTGTGTTTGGTACTTTGTTTTCACTCTCCATGCTTTGGTGATGGTTTTGTTTTTTTGGTTAAACTTAGTTTTTGGGCTATAGGTGGTACAATGCAATGACCACCTATAAGATTTTTGTTAAACTATTAAACTCTGTTTGTCCTAACGGTTGGATTCCTAGTGCTTTTAATTATTGTTATTCTACTACTTTTGTTTTTTATGTAAATCGTTAAGGGTCTTCTGTGTGGTTGTTTGCTAGTTGTTGGCTAGCTTTTTGTTGGTTGTGCCACCACTATTGTAATGGGCTAGCCCCCTAGTTTTGGCTTCTTTTATATAAAAAACAAATACATATATTCTCATAATGAATACATAAGTACAACTAATACAATAAAGTACATCCAAAGATACAACATCCATTGCACATGTTACATGATATTGTAATATCCCATAAGGACCTGAAGATACAAATATGTGATACATGAATACATAGATACAACAACTAAATATAAAGAATATTCCCAAGAGATAAGAATGAGAATGATAAAACTGCAACAATGGAACAATCAACATTAGTGCCAATCTATGGTGGACCCCAATAGTAAGAGTGCCACTACCTCTTAACCTCATGGTAACCTAATTAGGACCACTCCACTTGTTGGGGAGATAACATATAAACCACACATGGATATCAAATCACAACATCAATTCGTAGGAAAGGGATCTTGAAATCTTTCTCTACCTCAAGGGTACCACAAACTATTGATAAGAAAATATAAAATATGTTGAAATGACAAAAAAAAACCAAAACCAAAACCACATACCTATTAGAAATAGGAAATACTAAGAGGGGAGAGGGGGAGATCAATATTCCAACACTTTTTCCCCAAATAATGATATTAGAAATAAACCTTAAATGTCCATAAATAATTAAACTAAATAGCAATAACAAGCATACCACAAAGAAACTCATAAAAACATATATAATTAACTTGGGAAACCCTGGACAAGGGAAAACCCTAGTGGGGATGGTATCGACAAAATGATCCACTAATAAAAAATACCTCATGAAAGTTTTTGATCTTGTTAGGTATCTATTATATACATATAATGTATGTGTCCTTGTTAGAGGACTTAGACCTTGTTGGTGTTGAAAATATTCAAGATATGACAGGTTACTAAGAGGGGAGGGGTGAATTAGTAACCTTAAAACTTTTTATTAATTTACCATACATCCATCTATGCTACTGCATGCATTAGTTCTGAAACATAAAACAATCATTACACAAGAGAACACAATATTTTGGTGACCCATAAACCTTCCAAATAGAAAGTAAAACTGGGGTGGGGATGATACCCTCAAAAATTCACTGCTGCAGTATAAAGTTGGCCTATTAAGGCTTACATTGGCCACTTCTGGTGATCTGCCCTATTAGGAGCACAAAGCACTGCTAGGTCTACCTTGTTAGAGGATTTGCAAACATACAATAAAGTATGCACTCTCTTAGGAGATTTATACAAAGATTGTTAAGTCTACCTTGTTAAAGGATTTAGAAAAATGATTCACCTATTAGGATGAAGCAGTGGATATGCTTACAATTGATTTCTAATAAGATCCTTTATGCACTGATCACCTCATGTGATGGATATAACTTTTTAGTCCCTTTATTGACCATGTTGTGTTCCTTGAACTGCTATTGATAATCTTTCGCATATACTTCACATTACTTCACTATTCCTTCATCATCCATTTCATCGTATATGATATCTTACAATATATCTTACATATATACCTTTCAAACTTACAAAATTACAAAGTTGGCCAAAATACAAGTAAACAAATACATTACAGAGTCGGCCCAAGAGTAAATAACTTGGGTTCACTAAACTGACTCGGTGACCTTCTGATACATGGCGTTCACTGCATTACTCAACATCATCATGCACTCTGTAGAAGTGAAGGCTTAGTCCATACTAATCACTCGATGTAGTTCTAAACTTGGTAACCACTGGTGACTCAGCAGATGTAGTGTCACTCGGTAGATACTGCACACTAAGTTTACCTTGCTTCACTGGGTAAAAATTGAATCTTTCAATGCTCGATTTACACTGAATCTTCATGGCACAAACTATCTTCTCGGTAGACATTGTGAAGCACAGTAGATACTGAGAAACTCGGTAGACACTACGTGACTTCATATTGTCTGTATTTGCTAGGTAGCCATTGTCTACTCGATGTAAACTGCTAAACCGCTAAGCTTACAAGGTAACCACTGGATGCTCAGTAAGCATTTAGAATTGAGTAAGTGTTGTCACTAATGAAAATAATAATCATAATGCCAATAGTTGGAGGTCTCAACCCTATTAAGAGTTGTATTTCAAAATTGTGAGCTTAGTACTCTTACAATAATATACAACTTTACAAGTAGTATAGAGAAATACCAAAAGTTTGCTACTATCACAAATATTTGATCAATCCTTTAATTTCCCTTACATTTGATCATGCTCATATACCTCTACTATACTCTTATCATCAAAAAATAATCATTCTAACATAAATAAATTTCTCACATAACAATCATGTAACATATCATAAGCATTGGAAACTTTACTTATAAAAAAGATCTGCACTTATATCCATTTCCTTAACTCTTCAACTATTGTGCACGAATACCAAGTAACACATTACCAAAACATAATATTAGGATATTTTATGTAAGGTTTAACATCTATGATGTCATCCCTTCATTACCAAGTCCTTGAATTGACAAGTCAATTCAATGCCTTAGCCAAAATACCTAAACTATCTCGTGTACTCAGTCTCTACGATAACAACTTGCTAACTAATTTTCCATCCAAAACATTTGCTAAATATAATACTAACTTGAGTGAACATAGATTTATCATTTATGCACCTCTTTCTATTTTATCCCAAAATTACATCTCTATATATTTGCTTCTCGTAAAGCTCACTAACAAAAATAGTATGCCTTTACTCTATTCTTCTTGGTTATACTAAGGCAATTTCTTCATGCTAACATACTAGAACAATATGTCCATGATAAGAAAACTTACCCTTATTTAGTATTTCCATTAATGAAAAAATTCAAATACTTACCTCATCCAAATTTCCAACAATCTCCCCATTTGCGACGTGTAGTGAAAAATTGACTAAGTATAAAAAAATTCAAAATTATAAAACTTGACAAAATTGTGGTCATAAATAATTTGAATCATCTTTATATGCAACTATACTATTCGTATCTATTCACATGCTCCTCCTTTGTACATATTTTCTATCCACTTCTCCCCCTTTCTTATATAACTTATGTATTTTTCATTGTCCTCACTCCCCCTTTGACACCAATGGACAATGTGAGTATTATAAGTATATACATGTCAAAATGGTGGTGCCAAAAACTTTTTACTAATCCAATAACCTCATGCAATGTGAAAAATTTCTTCTTATGGTCTCATGCTCATCATCCATGATTTCTTCACTGATTATGCTACATGTATTGTTGGAAATCTAATAGGGAAAATAAGATATTGAGAGGAGGGAGGGTCAATCAGGATCTCTAACTCTTTACACTTCAAACATGAACTACATTTGATATCTCCACCATAAACCCTCATTAAACAATAACCTCATATCAATGCAATCATGTATTCAACAAAACATCATATCTAATATCTAATTGCATGAATAAAACTTATAAACACATAACAATTTTTCCACAAGTATTTGGTAATGCAAAAACCCTCCAAGGTGAAGGTAAAACTATGGTGAGTATGACACCCACAAAATATTCACTATTGCAACAATAAAGTTCTCCTATTAGGGCCACAAATTTGACCACTTCTAATGATCTACCTTATGAGGGTTCTTCCCCAATAAAAGCTTATAAGACTATTAAATCCTATCTTGATTAAATGATTTAAACACCACATCTAAGTAAGTACTCTATTAGGAGATTTATAGAAGTCCTCTTAGGACCACTCTATTAAGAGATTTACACCTTGAAACACCTATTAAAATGTATCAGTAACTGATCCTTCAGTTTTCACTCAAATGATGATAATAGATCTTCTTTATCTAATAATGCAAAACTGCGCTCCTTGACTTCAATAGGTTCCTAATACTCAACCTTAACTGCTCTTCCTTGTTGATCCTTGACTCGTAGTAAGCTCATCATGAATTGAATTTCTTGACTTATACTCTATTCTCTTTTGTCTAGCTTGACTTCTATATCACTCACCATATACTATTTTTCTCAGTGATGTTGGTGTGTACTTGGCTCTAATTATTACTCGGTCATAATTGAATAAGCACAAAACTCCATATATTTACCTAACCTATTATGATAGCTCAATCACAGTGATGACTGACCAACTTTGCCTAAAAATGACTTAGTGTTTGACACTAATAGAAATTTTTTCCTTAGGGATCAACAATCTTCCCCTTTGACATTAGTGGAAAAAATACTTGATCATGATCAACATTTCAAAAACTAAAAAACAAAAAAAACTTCAAAATAATCCCCCTCTAGGTGAACTCCATACCTTGACTTGGTATAAACTATACACATGTTCTTACTCTTCTCTCAATATATACATGTTCAAAACTCAAAACCCAAATTGACTTGATCATCACCATATTTCACCCTTTTTCTTGACACTCATGGTTGCTGGAGTGTAGGGGTCAAACCATACTTATCTAAAAATTATTTTTGGACTTGCAAAGTTGTATGTAATGTATTGTCCCAGTTCATCCATATGGATTTAAGAGCTTGAATCTCAATCACCAATTTTTTTGGTAGATCCACCAAAATATTTGCAATTGACATATATGGATCTTTTTGGACTAAATCTTTTTCAAATTTTAAATGTATTTGCATAGCCTCTAAATGAGGTGTCATCATAGCTTGAATTTATATAAGTTTGGCTCTTATTCTTCTATATTTTGTAGTCAATTTAGTGAGCCTCCCTTGCTAAAAATTTAACTTGTATAAGTGTAATGAACTAGAACTTGGGTCAATTCTCAGGGCATTGGAACTATGTTGTAAATCTTCCTCTAGCTTATCTATTATCTCCATTATATCCTTTATAAATGTGGAAGCATCACATAACTTCCCAAACAATGTGTGTACATTTTGAGAGAAACTTTCCAAATTATTTACAAGTTTTGACAACTCTACTTGTCTAACAATGATCTCTACTGCAACCTTCTCCATAAATCTCTTTTTGATCATTGCATTAGCCTTTCATTTGCATCTATCTATGGGTCTATTACTTTCTCCGCAATTTTAATCAATTTCTCAATAATAGGAGAATTTTCATCCAAATCATCAACAACAAATGAATCAAGAATATGTCCTTGCTATCATAGAATACCTATTTCAATGCTTGATTTTCCCTCCTCAACTCAAAATTCTTAGCCTTTCTTGCAAATAATCCACTTAATATCTTCATCTTTTGCTCTGTCAAATTTGATTTATCCCAATCATGTATATCATTGTCTTCATCAAGCATAACAAGTTTATCTTGAAATGCAATAGGAGACTACACTCTTTTCTTCTTGATTTTCTTCCCTTTGGAATCATAAGTACTAGTGCTCAACATTGATAACTACAATTTTTTTTTGTAACTCTATACTTGATCTCTGAACCTCAATTCTTGTGTCCTTGGCCTTCTTAGGAACTCCACTTGACTTTTGCTCATTTGAGGGTTTGAGTTCAATTATATAACTTTGGTGTCCTAACCCCTTTGTTCTTTCAATGTGAGGTCCTAAAGCTTGTGGGATTACTTCACCAGCAATAGATTTCTCTACTTGAACATCATAGCCATTATAATTTTGTTTTATTTTAATATTTTTTTGCAACATTTCCCTCCATGGCTTGTTGAGTCGGTATAGGCAATTATGTTGCTTCAACTGTATTGACTGACACACCTAGTTTATCAACCTAATCTATTAGTTCACCAATTGAACTATCAACTAAAATAGGCTTAGTTTCAACTAGTTGACATGATTCATGTGTGTCATGTTAGTTTGTGGTGTCTAATTAGGAAAGTACTGTACATACTTCATAAATTCTTTGGGGTTCCCCAAAAATGTTTTTTGGACAGTGGCCAACATTGTGGCTGACGTATGGCTAACATATGGCTAACATGTTGTAACCGTAAAGTGGCATAAATACTTGTATAAAAGGGCTTAGGGTTAGGGATTGTTTCATTGTAGGTGATGCAAAAATTGGTTGTTGTAGTGGTATTGGGCTGCAAGGGATTATGGATTGTAATCAAGTTGTAATCACTAGATCATAATAATATGCGACTTGCTATTTGGTGGACGTAGCCTAGGGATTGGGTGAACCACATTAAATCTTGGTGTGACCTTGTGTTCTTTTCTATGTGATCTATTATTTTTTGATATTGGTTATATTTGCATGTAATTATTATTTTTGTCTGAGGTTTAATCCTAATAAGTGGTATTAGAGCAAGGTTGTTTTTTAGTTATCCTCTACAGGAAAGTCTCACAATTGAGTGGGAGTCTCATAGTTGAGTGGCAGTAATGACAAATGAGGGTAAGCTGAGGGTTGACAAGTTTAATGGGCAAAACTTTCAGTTATGGCAGATGCAAATGGAAGACTATCTTTCTCAGAAGGATTTATGAAAGCCGTTGGAAGGCAAAACCAAGAATCAGGGATCTATGTCAAATGATGACTGGGATCTTTAACATTTCAAACATGAACCACATTTGATATCTCCATCATAAACCCTCATTAAACATGAACATCGTATCAATGCAATCGTGTACTTCAACATAACAATAGTTCTAATATCTCATTGCATGAAAAAAACTCATAAACACATAACACACTTGCTACAAAGATTTGGCAATGTAGAAACACTCCAAGGTAAAGGTAAAACCATGGTGAGGATGACACCTACAAAATATTCACTGCTATAGAAATACATTTTTCCCTATTAGGGCTACAAATTTGACCACTTCTGATGATCTTCCTTATGAGGCATCTACCATGTTAAGAGATTACATGACTATTAAGTGCTACCTTGATTAAAGGATTTAAACATCATAGCTAATTGAGTACTTTGTTAGAAAATTTACAAAAGGTTTGTTAGGACTACTCTATTAAGAGATTTACACCTTGAAACACCTTGTAGTACCTGCCCCTAGTTTGCATTTTGCTGTTGTTGCCGAACTCTTTCTTAGTGAATTTTCTATTAATTAAGTCTAATTAAAAGATTTGATTAATGATTTAATTAATATGATATTTATTGAATAAAATAATTAAATTTGAAGATAAAAGTTATAAGTTTAAATTTGGAACGTGATAATATTTATTTAATTTAATAATAATATATTTAGAGTTCATAAATGCTAAATAATATTATTATTTAAGTTAATAAATATTTTCTCTATTAAGTTTCAAAAATAAATTTTAAAATGGAAAAGAAATTAATTTATTAATAATTTCATGATAAGAGCATGAGATTTAAAATTAAGAAATTAATTTTAAAAGGAGTCAATTGAATATTAAATAAAGAAATTTAATTAAATAAATTAATGTGCATTCACATAGGAGTATGCGAGCTCTTGGAAGTTGTCATGTTGACAACATAGGAGTTTGCACTCTAATTATGCACATGTTGTCTACACTTAGGAGTTAGCACATTATTGAGCACATGATGTCTACAACATTGTAGACACCTCATCATGTTTATCTTCTTAATGTGGAAGTTATATGCTTAGTTGTCATGCTTATCTCCTAGTTATTTCTAGACACATTCTAGATGCATCTTAGAGGCCTTTATATACAGGGTCTCCTAGTGTGTATGGACAAGCTCATATGCTTCGAAAAGCTCATATACTTCGACAAGCACTCCTAGTCACTTGGGGGGGTTTGGTTCTTGGAAGGACTGCAAACGTTGGAGAAGGAAGGGACTTTCCTCTGCAGATTCCAAAGAGAAGCGAATTTGCATCAGTGTCCAGGTATGCATGTCACACTGTCATTTGGCATATGCTTGGATGCTCATAAAATAAAATAGATTTAGGAAGTTGTTGGGTGCAGCTACCCAATGACTTGGACCATGGTGAAAATATTGTAGTTGTGTTTATTTTATTTGTTTTGTTTCCTTTCATTCCAAATTAGACCAACCCAGATCCACATACTCATGTCAGACTATGTAAGGTTTTATCGCTCATTTGAAATCATCGGGTTTGACTGATTTGTTTTGTTAGCTGGTTAAGATTTGGTAGTAAATGAACTAATCTTTGGTGGAGATTGGCCTTCATGATCATCTAAAACTAACAGTAAACCCTGCCATTCATTTGTTGGATTTTGGACTAGGTTGTTTTCCTTCTATCTTGATTCTAGTGCTATAGAAGCTTACTCTTTCAAATGGGTATCAATTGAATCAGATATTTTAGCTTTGAAGCAAGTACAAACACTAATTCAAAACCTATTTTGGATGCTAAATTATGTCTTTCTCTATCCTCTACAAATAATCTACTAATGTAGCCTCTGCAAATGAATATATATTTCAATGTAGAAGGGACACCGGAAACTGGAACACAATTTGACCATGTCATTGGAAGCATATGTATAAATTAAATAGAAGGAAATTCGTAGGAAAGCAAAATTTACAAATACACATAGTTTGCAGGGCTTAGTACCTCATAGCGACCTTCAAATATCGCTAATCTTAGATGATTGCTGAAATCTATTAGTGACTCATTACACTTTTCGAGGCTAAGGAACCTTAGATTTTCGAAAGCTTCCTTCCACTCTCCATTGATGTCGGATACAATCACGACCCTTAAGCATCTCTTCATTATGTTGAGATGATGAGCTTCAAAAGGGAACTCTTCATCAGGTTGAATCCCCTTTTTATCTTTTTAATTCTCTGTGAAAATGTTTGCATCTCATGTGTACATATAAAATTTAGAGCTACATTTAGGATTCCCATAAAACAAAATGGTAATGAATCTTTTAATGGGGCTGCTTCCCGAATAGAAGGAAATAATTTGACAAAACCAATTGAGTGATTATTGTTCTCCTCCAATTATCTGTGAGACAAGAGAACTAGTAAATCATTAGTCAAAGAGGCTAGAATAATAGATATTAAATGCTTTAGGACACTATAGACCGAAACTATAGGAAATTATTACAGATTACATATTCTATAGATTAATCAGATTTCATATATGAATCAGCATGAATCCATAAACTAAATAGGCACCAATATCTTGGTGATTTAGCAGTTAAGGAGAGATAAGTCATCTCATATTAAGAATGAGCGCAGACGATTTCCACAAAATTTATGAATGGCTTAAACATCACACACTAATGCTTCATTCCTAGAGTAAAAGTGTTAAATAGTCAAAGTTTGACTTACTTTTCCAAGCTTAATTTCTTTGTTAGTGTGTGATGTTTTTGTTAGTGTGTGATGTTTAAGGCTGGCCCAAAATTTAGTATGAGTTTAGACCTCTCTAAAATTTACATAGATTAGTCAGTGTTTTTTTAATCCGAATAGTGTACCACTATTTACTGTGATTAGAGAATAAAATAGGAGATAAAAGAACCATTTCAAGAAAAGTATTCTCCCAAAAATCTATAGAATTGTGATTGGAAATGTAGAGAAGATTATTACTGATTGCCCCTTGCAAAGGTGGTTTCCAATGTAGGATAGAATTGCAGCAGATCGCATGATAATTAAGGTTGCAGCGATAGTACAAATGCATTGCTTTTAAGGTTCGTTTAACATCACTTAGTTTTAATAATTAAGAGTTTTTGTTATCATTTGTTTATATTTGATAATATATATATATGTTATTAAATATTAAATATATATTCATTAATTAACATTTGTTATTTTATACATATTATACGTTATTTAATATATTAATATTAATGCATGATAATTGTAATATTATATTTACAATGTTAAGTATGGATTATTAATTTAATAATAATTTGTTAATTATTATTAAATTGAAAAGAGAGATATTAGTAGTATATATATAATGATGAATCTGGTATAGTCGATTTATTAATAAGATTTTTAATATAACTTATTATTATTAACAAAAAGTTGGATGTGGGTTCTTTGTCAGGATGGAAGAGTGCACTCGTGGGTACCAAGATGTCCAGCCCCAACACAGAGAATCCCAAGGTAACTCATGGACAAGATGGTCCTTTGATTGCACTCCCTGATAGTATGATGGATAATGTGACTCCTGGCCTCAAACTTTGTGTTGTAGGCAGATTTGTTGCTTTTCGCCCTTCTATCGAGACGGTAAGGAAATGGGTGGACCATAAGTGGAAGGTCAAAGGAACTGTAAGTGTTTTTTCCATGCCAAGTGGTCTTTTTTGTTTTAGATTTACCACAAAAGAAGATCTCAATGTGGTTCTTTCTGGGACTTGGTATTTTGGGAAGCACTGTCTGGCCCTAACTAGATGACATCTGGGCTTTGATGCTAGTTTGGAACTAAAAAAACTTGCCCCAGTATGGGTAAGATTACTTGGCCTCTCTCTGGAATTTTGGGATGAAAGGATATTAAGATGGGTGGGGAACTCTATTGGTAATTTTTTTGCTATTGACAAAGTGACAATGCAAAAATCGAGACTTGTCTATGCTAGATTTTGTGTGAATGTAGCACTAAATAGAACACTACATACTGTGGTCACTTTAAAAACTAAATGGGGTGAGAGAGTTCAGCCCATAGAATATGAGAATGTAGGCCTATTTTGCCAAAGATGTGGGCAATTTGGTCACCTTATCGTGGATTGCAAAGCTAAAATGCAAAAAAGATAAACAGAAGGAGAGCTGTCGAGGGATAGTTATGGAGATCATTGGAGAACCTTCAGTATTGACTGAGAAGACAATAACAAAACCTTCTATGACCTTGCCCAATATGAACTCCACACAGGATAACTATTTGAGTCCAAGGGGAAAAGATACTAAGGAAGATGAGAAGGCATCGGAGGAATACCCTTTCAAAAGAGATTTGGAGGATCTTCTGGGCTCACCTTTGGTGAGGACTTTGGCAAAAGAGTGTCTTGAAGATGGAGAAATAGAAGGAACCAACACTCTATAGGATTTGCCAACAATCTGGATTGGGGGAAGTAAGCTTAAAACCCCTTCTAAGGAGAAAGGGGTAACCCCCTCTATTATGGGCTACTCAACAACACGGGGGGGGGGACCATAAGCATAAGGAAGGTGATTTGAGGGAGTTAGTTTGCACCCATATGAAGATGGTCAAGGCCTCACAGGCTGAGATAGTAGCGAGAGTAACAAGCACTGATAATATGGATAAGGAGATGAGCCCCTCTTCACCTCAAGAGGAGGATAATGGTGAATGGGAAGTGCAAAAGAAGAAGAGACTGGGGGGGGGAAGAAAACCAGATATTGGAGTATCAGGAACAACATGAAGACCATCAAGCAGAGTTACTAGGACAAAGCAAACTACTAGAGATGTAGCCAGTGGTAAACAACTTATACTGGAGACAGTAACAAAAGGTAAGAAATGAAACTCCTTTCATGGAATATAAGGGGATTGAATAATCCCCAGAAGCACTATGTTCTTAAGAAATTAATATCTCAGGAAAAAATAGACTGTGTGTTAATTCAAGAGACAAAAATGTCTAGCTCAAATTTTGATAAAATTGCTAGCTATATCTGGCCAGGGGCAGGGTATTTACATAGGGATTTTGATGGAGCTTCGGGGGGAATTGCTACCATGTGGAGTCTAAACTCATTGAAGGGCTATTAGATCTAGAGGGAAAAAACTTTTTAATTACTCATTTCTAATCGAATAGCCATAGTTGGAAACTGATTAATATCTATGCACCTAATAGCAGATTAGGGAGGAAGGAAATGTATGACAATTTGATAAGGATATCTAAAACCATGTTGGAGGAGAAATGGATGTGTATGGGTGATTTCAATACTCCTCTTTACCATTTGGAGAAGACATGAGGCAACAGAGAATGTCAGGAGAGCTTGCAAGACCTAAGTGAATTTACGAGGAAGTTGGACTTCATGGATGCGGAGCTGAGGGGTAACCCATACACTTGGACTAGTAATAGGAAAGGTGAGGATCTCATTCAGGTTAGGCTAGACTGATTATTATTGTCAGGGAATTGGAATAGCATGGGTAACTCCTACTTGGAGAATCTTAACAGAATGGTGTCTGACCACTCACCCATTTTATTCCATTGGGGGGATGGCTTTAAAGGGGGAAAGAAACCTTTTAGATATGAAATAATGTGGGAGTCACATCCGAAATTCAAAGATAAAATTCAAGAGAGGTGGAATATAGGAATAGAAGGTACTGCAATGTACAGACTTACCCAAAAAATTGATAATATTCAGAGAAATGTCAAAACATGGGCTAAAAGTTCATTTGGAGACCTTTTTAAAAGTAAAGGAGAAGTAAAGGAAAAGCTAAAAAAACTCTAAGTGGTTATTGTAGAAAGGAATAACTCAGAGGAGAATATTCAGGAAGAGGAGAAACTTAGAAGGAGGTGGAAAGAGATCCTCCAAAAGGAGGAAATTTTCTAGAAACAAAGATCTAGAATTCAATGGCTGAAGGAAGGGGACAAAAATACTACTTTCTTTCATAGATCTGCTTCTAACCACAAAAGAAGAAACACTATCTCAAAAATAAATGAAGAAGGGGGAAGGGTGTTGAAAGAGTAGGAGGAAATGGGGAAACTTGTGGCAGACCACTTCAGTAGGGCACTTAAGAAAGAGAACTTTGCTGGGAACCAGGTGATTAGGAGAAGTCTGATTAATTCAATCCCAAGGAGTATAAGAGAAGAGGAAAATGATTTGATCCTTGGTAAGATCACAAAAGAGGAAGTGAAAAAGGCAATGTTCTCAATGAAAACTTTCAAGGCCCCAGGCCCGATGGGTTCCCACTTGCTTTCTTTCAACATTTCTGGGAGGTGATCAAATTAGAGGTAATTTGGGTGACTAGGGATTTTTTCAGAATAGGTAAACTTCTATGGAGCATAAATAAGACCTTTATTGCCCTTGTTCCAAAAAATTCCAATCCTCTAAATTTGAATTATTTTAGACCTATAATTCTATGTAATACTATCTACAAGGTCTTTGCCAAGGTTTTAGTGAACAGATTAAAGCCTTTCTTGGAAAAAATTGTTGGTAGTCCTCAGAAGGGGTTTGTGCCACGAAAGCAGATCCTTGATGTGGCTATTACAACCCATGAGGTTATCCATTCAATGGAAAAGAGCAGGCAACCAGGAATGGCATTCAAGTTGGACATTTCCAAAGCTTATGATAAGGTCAATTGGGACTTTCTTCAGGATGTACTTGAAAGAATTGGATTTAACAATAAGATTATAAACCTAATCATGTTGATGATGAGCTCAATGCAGTACTCTATCCTACTAAATGGGTCCCCATTGGGTAACATAATGGCAGGAAAAGGCTTAAGACAGGGTGACCTGCTCTCATCTTACCTGTTTATCATGGTAGCAGAAGTCTTGGGAAGATCATTTTGTAAATTAGTGGATTCGGGTTGCATTAAAGGTGTTAAACCAGCCACTAATGCTGAAGTTGAGGTTATACAACAATTTGTGGATGATACCTTCCTATTTGGGGAATCTTCAATAATGGAGGCTGAAGCCTAGAAAATGATTTTACATAATTATGAAGAAAGCTCAGGGCAACAGGTGAACTACCATAAAAGCAAAATTTATTTCTTTAACACTAATTTTTCACTTCAAGGAAGGATTAGGAAAATCTTGGATTGCCAATCCGCTTGCCTCCTAGACACTTACTTAGGCCTCCCCCTCACTACTAAGGAGGTTTTTAATGAATTTTGGAATACTATAGTGGAGAGAATTCAAAAGAAGTTTGTAGGGTGGAAAGGGAAGATATTAAGCAATGCTGAAAAACTACAACCGATTGCTACCGCTCTTAAGGGAATCCCTATTTATTTCTTATCCATATTCAAGATTAATCTAAATATGGCTAAGAAAATTGAGAGAATTCAAAGGAACTTCCAATGGTCAGGGACTGAAGAGAAAAATAAATTGAATTTGGTCAACTAGGAGGAGGTGTGTAAACCAAAAGCTAAGGGGGGGGCTTGGGATTAGAAGAATGAAAGACCTTAATAAAGCTCTTCTCACAAAAATTGGATGGAGATTGGCAGAAGAAAACATAGGATGGGGAGATATAATGAAAGCTAAATATTTGTCTAATACCTTCTTTCAATGGAACTTATATAATAATGACCTCCTGGGAGTTTCAAAGATCTGGCAAAACATTGTTGGAAATAGAGGGCTGCTAAGGAAAGGATTGAGGTGGATTGTGGGTAATGGCTTCAATATAAGGTTTTGGGAAGACAGGTGGATGGATGGGAAACTGCTGGCCTTAAGTAAATATAGTGGTGTTATGGAACTCCTTAAGGAGGACATAGGGGTTAAATTGGGAGACTAAATTGATCGAGGGAGGAGATGGAAGAAGCTATATAAGGAGGACTATCCGCAGGAGATAGTTATTCTCATAGAGGAATTGGAAGAACTAATAAAGGAACATAGACTCCCATTATTGCCACAAGAGGATATCATGGCTTGGGATTTAACTCTGAATTGGAACTTCACTGTCAAATCTACTTATACCTTAATGTTTAATAAGGAACTATGCCCAACCACGTGGAGCAAGGTATGGATCAGTAACCTTATACCTAAGATTAATTTCTTTTGGTGGACGGTTCAACATGGAATTTTTTTAACAATTGATGATTTGAAAACAAGGGGATTCTACATAACAAACCATTGCTGCCTTTGTGAACAAAAGGAAGAAAGTATTTACCACCTTTTCATTGAATGTCAGTTTGTAGTTGACATCTGGACTAAGGTTTGGGAAAGATTGGGGGTGTCTTGGGTCATGAAAGATAACTTGGGACAGTTTGTGGATAATTGGGATTGCCCATTCCATCATCCAAGACTAATCCTTTTATGGAAGATTATCCCATCATATGTATGCTGGCACATATGGAAAGAAATGAATAACAAGATATTTAGGGAGGAAAATAGGATGGTTGAAGTGGTTTTTGGAGTGTTGAACAAACTGTTGAAGGAAAATCTAAGGGTAGCTAAATACAAGATGCCAAAGGAGGAACCTAGAAGACTTGAAGGCATTGTGGCTGAGAATTGGGGTTGTCAAGAGGATTTCTTCCTATTTGATAACTTCGCTAGGAGGAGGAGACAATAGACAATATGGAGACCACCCACCACCACAAAGTATAAATTGAATTTTGACGGAGCTGCGAAAGGAGGATAGGGAGTGGCTTGAGGTGTGCTGAGAGATAGGAATGGTGATGTGCTATTGATTTATGCAGGCCAGGTGGGGATTGGTAGCAATAATGTGGTAGAAGCTATGGCGTTATTATGGGGTCTTCAAATCTCTAGGGAAAGAAACATTTTAGAGTTAATGATAGAAGGGGACTCCAAACTTGTGATCGATTGGGTAAAGGGGGAGGCAAAATTGGGATGGAAGATTAGAAATATCATCTTGGATATTAAAAATATACTGGAGGAAATGAGAATGGTCCACCTGCAACATATCTATCGGGAGGGTAATCAAGTGGCAGACGCTGCGGCTGCCATGGGGTTTAACGTTAGGACAATCACGTGCTGGGAAAATTTAGTTGATATCAATGAAAATCTAAGGATGTTGATATCCAAGGAAAAAAGCAGCAAAATTCAAAATGGTGATCACTAAATTTAAAAGTAAGCCCAAATTTGGCAAGATGGAAAACTTTGTCGCTAAATTAAACTTTAGCATTTTGGAAATAAGAGACAGACGTGGTCGTACAAATAACAAGTGGAGTAATTATGAATTAAGGAAATTGTCTTTTCATAATTATGGAAACTCATTGCAAGCTTTGAATCACTCTCCAAAAGGAAGTACGATAGATATTATGGATTGGGATGTCAAAAATCAACGGGGAGAGAAAAGTAGGTTTTTTAATACCCACGAATCTCATAATAAGATGTTATGGGATTCTGGAGCACATCATACATGGGTCTGTAACTTTGATCCTTATTCCCTCAAAGGATTTAAGCAAGAGAGTAGCCACAGAGATTTTGAAAGTGATAAAATTCTGATGCGTATTTCAGAGGAAGAGAGGCCAGATAGTGGAGGAATTGAAATGGGAGGTGATCTAAATCGATTGGAACCAACGAGATTAGAGAACTTCAAGGACAGGATGGTGACCTGATATCTTCTGAAAGAAGGGGTTTTTTTTCCCTATATGATGTCCATGGCTGGGTACGATGAAAATTGTGCATTACAATTCATGAATAATTGGAATGATAGAAAGGTTACAATCAATGGCATTACATTTTAGGTCACAGAGGAGGTAATTTCCATGGCAAAAAGACTTACAGTGAAGGGCAAAAAATGGAAGAAAGTCACTAAAGTCTTAGATGAGGCTAGCATGAAGAACTTCTTTGTGAAGAATGAGGAGCCGATTCGCTACAGAGGAGGGTTTAAAAGGGATATGTTACCTGAGCCCTAGGATGATGTGTGTCTGGTCTTGATGAAGTATCTCACACTGGAAGGTAGGTTTGGAGTGTGCTATTATTATCATTTTCCATTGTTGAATCACTTTAGAAATAGGGATTTCATTTCCATTCCATTTTTCCTTCTGCATTCACTCAAGGATATGGTTAATGATATTAGAGAAAAAAAGAATAAAGGCTTAAACTTCACCATTATTCATTAGGGGTTAATTTTTCATCTATATTAGTTCCACTTAGCTTTGTGTCCCCTCAAAGAGGTTGTAGTGGAAAACCCCCACCATAGTCTGATTTCCCCCTTGAGCTCCAATACAAGGACGAAAATCCATACTCCTAGGCCATATCCTAGCAAGGATACTAAGAAAAAGAAAAAACCTAACATAGCCATAGAACAAAGGGGAAACAAGAAAATTAAAGTTGAAAAGGTGGTTGAGGTTGTTGGAGAGGATTCTGGTGAGGATATTGGGGAAAAAGCAAGAAGAAGGTCTAGTAGGTTAGCTTAGTCCCAAGCTAGGGTTAAGCAGAAGTCCATTAGATACCAAGTTGAGGAAGTTGAAGAAGATAGCTCAGGCAATAATAGTGATAGAAGGGAGGAGGAAAATATTTCCAACTCCAAAAAGGATGAAGGTAATGAGGAGGGGGAAAAAAGTTTCAATTATGGGAACATTTTAATGGATGATACTCAAACTCAAGTGTCGGACGACAAAGAAAGGAATACTGAGACAACCCATGTTTCAACTAGCTTCTCACTTAAACCTATTACTTTTTGTGATGAGATGAGCAAAAATGATAATTCTCCAATTACCATCTCTTCCCTTGTTAAGGAAAATTTGAATATTTCCTCTAACCCACGGGTGCTGCAGGATAAACCATAGGGACAAAAAATGAAGGAGGTTGCTGCAAAGAATGGTGAGGAGCATAAAGAGGAGACTGAGGTGGTGGAGGAGAATTACATGAACCTAGAGGAAAGGGTCAAAGCTTTGGAGGAGGGGTTTTTCACCTTCTCCAAGTTTGGACTTAAAGTTACTCATGCTGCTACACCTACCCTCCAATTGCTAGCACAAGAGAATGAGGAAGCTGGCTTGGACATGGAGGACAACAAATTACTCTTCACATTTCTTATCGATGACTAGGCCTAGATTCTACTTCATGCAAGGGGAAAAGGGAAAAAAGAAATCTAAGTCTTTTTTAGTTCTGTTCAATTATGGGGATCTGAGGATCGAAAGATTTTTTATACTTTTTTGGCAGTTATGGTTTTGTTGGTATTAGTTGTATTTAAGTTTTTATTAGGCCTGGGTGCCTTTATGGGCTATGTGGTTAGTAGCTAGGTTGTTTCCTTTCTGGTTCTAGCTTTTTGGTCTATGGTTTAAGTCTCTGTCTGTTGGTACTCTTGTTCTATTTGTTTGGTTTTGTTACTGGTTGGTAATGTGCTGGTTACCAGCCTTTTGACTGTTAAGGGCTGACCCCCTTATTTTTGGTTGCTTTTAATTTCAAAAACAAGTTATTATTAAATTATTAATTTAAATATTAATGGATTTGGAGTATAGTTGATTTTTAATTTACGAAAATTATTAATCAACTAATATTCATTGAGTTCTTAATATTATGATATTAATAATTAAGTTATGTGATAGAATCTTAATTGAAATGATTATTGATAATACAGATTTGTTAAGGAAATGTTAGTATTCATTAAAAAGAATGACAAATGTGGTCATTACAAATTTATTAATAAGATTCCCAATATAACTTGATATTAAATATTAACAAGTTATTATTGAACTATTAATATGAATATTAGTGAATTGGATTATAGTTGACTTTTAACTTACAAAATTATTGTTAGTTATTAATCAACTGATATTCATTGGGTCGTTGATATGGATATGTAATTATTAATTAAATTAATTAATCAAAGTTAATTAAATTTAATTAATAATTAAGTTATGTAATAGAGTTTTAATTGATATGCTAATACTGATTCTTTTAACGAAGTTGTAAAGTATTTGCATCGAAGTTGATAAGTCTTACTCTAATGACCTGAATAATGACCTTAGATATTTTTATGGTTATTAGTGATGATTTAATTGTTATAACAATTAAAATTATGAGACTTAAATTTTAGTAATATTTAATTGAGTTTTAATTAAGTACCATTAGAATGATAAAGAATCATGGATTGTGTACCTATGTACATTATTAATTAATTTTAATTATATGATTTGATTAAGATTAATTAATAAAGTATGGCATTTAAAGTAAGTTTTAAGACTACTTAATTTTTTTGATTTTTAATAAAGTTATAATCTTCTTATTCGAAGATTGATAACTGGCTTTCTTATAATTTAAAAGAATAATGATCCTTTGGTTATGTTTGGAAAAGTTGAATTAATATTAAGGAAGAGTTATTCAATTAGTAACATTGATGTTAGCAAAATAAGGTGAATGATTTTATTAAGTGTCAATAAAGATTAGTTTAATGATTTAATAAGTATATATTTATTCCTCAATTATTCTTAGAATATTATTTTAAATAATAGAGGGATAATTCTATGTTGACTTGGACGTTAAATGAAGAATCTTATTCTTTTGATTTATACTTGAAAATGAAAGCTAAAACCTCATGTTTGGCTTAACCATGTGATTTCAAAAGAAAACTAAAACATGTGTTTGTATCTTGTTCCTCTATGATGTTTGTGTTTTGGGGTTTGGGTGGTCTTAGAGTGTTGGCCAGTTAGGATGTCTACCTGAGGTTTGGGAGTTATGTGAATGTGATGCCATGTTGATGTTATTTGATCTCTATCATTCTAAACCCAACCATGGTAATGCGATGGCATGCTCTATGATGCGTATGGTTTATTGATTGTTATTGCTTTTCAGTATTCTTGTGTGAAGCTAAGTTATATGTGTATGTATTTGAGATACTGAACCATTTTTGAGTCATCGATCAATCATACTTGGATTCCTTTCTAGTCACCCTGATGGGACTGAAGTGTTGATTTATTCTTGATGTGGTCATGTTGTGACATGTTGTGACTCGACCATTTTTGGAGTCTTTGATCAGTATTATTTGCTTTGTGATTTATTTTGAGATTCCTTACGGTTGCTTGTTGAGAACCAATGGATGTTGTGATTTATCATTGATATGGATATTGAGATTTATTTTGGAATACTATACAATTTCTCGATGAGGACTAATGGATATTGTGATTATCATTGCTACCTTCAGTTGCCAATAGAGAACCGTTGTGGTCATGATTATCAATGGATGCTTTTCAGTTTCTCATGGAGATTTGATGTTCTTATTGTGGATTATCTTTTGGTATTTTTCTAGTCACTTGTTTAGGACTGAGTTGATTTTGTGATTTATGATTCCATGAGCCTAGGGTAGGTTATCTAGTTGTAGTGTCAGGAAGTGGCTTGCAATGGGGGTCGGGGCCCTAAGTGGCGGCCAGGGTAACTCATTGTAAGTTATTTAATAAGTGAAAACATTTACACTAAATGGGGATTAAAATGAACCTAATAAGATAATTGTATGTTCTTTCCCATGCCTCGAGTGCTAGTACAGACTAGGATGGGAGTAGAGAGAATGCTTGGTTGTGACCTTGCATTCTATAGTATGCCTTGTCAGTATGAGAGGATACTAGTGGCTACATAGGGATTACTAGGGGGTCAGGGTCTATTGAGAGACTACCAGGGTAACTCTAGCATGATTCGTACGATGACACTTTCTTGCTTACATAGTAGGTTTCCTACATGTCTTTGTTGTGCCTTTGGGAACTAGATGTCCACCTATCTTGGAACCTTTGATTCCTAGATTTAAAAGAGTATTTGTGTTATGTGATTAGATATCTTGTTTGAGACTTGAGACTATCTCCTCCAATGCTATCTTTGTTGGCATTTACCTTCATTTTTTTCTTGGATCATTATGATGGATGTTATATCTTATGATGGATGTAATTACTAACATGCTTCTTTATATTGATGATTAGCATGTGATAGATGATGTTATCTACTTTATAGGATCATCTTATGCTTTATTCTTGCATGTTAGATTTCTTTATGCATATGTTGTAGAATATTAGATTTCCTTTTGCATATGTTGTAGTATGTTTTAGGAGTGACATCCCTACTATGATAATACCGATGATCTCTTTGGTGACTTGGGATGTTATGCGCAAAGGGATGGCTAGGGCCCACTATGGTCTAATGATGCTATTGATAGTTGGGAGGAACCGCACACTTAGTTAGTTATCTTTTACGATGGTTGTTATATCTTTATTGATGGATGGATATATCATGTATGTTATTGGTTTCATTTACTTTATTGCACTTGTATCATGGATCCGATGAGGATGATGTATCTTTATGTTTATATATGTACATTATTTTATGTCTTTCATACCCTATGACATGTATAGTAGATGATTGAGTATTCCAAATTTAATTGCCAAGAGGCATTCAAAACAAATGTATATTGTGGACATTGGACTTTTTAATTATTCTTTCATGTGGATGTGGTAGTTGATAGACCTAGTGTTAATTAAATTAAATGTGACTCAATGTCTTGGGATCCTTAAGGAATGTAACCTGTTATGTATGCTTATGTATGCTTTTAGATGAATGTATGTTATTGCTTCTGCTATTATGTGTTTGATGTGAATGGCTTATCTTTCACGATTAAAAAAAAATTGTTTGGAAAATTTAGTAAAACTTTAGGTTAATTCTTTTGGATCCCTTGGCAGGGTGTTACACACCTATTAAAATGTATAAGTACCTAATCCTTTAGCTTGCATTTGAATTATGATAACATATCTTCTCTATCTAATTCATTGAAAACCTTTCTAATTAGATATGTCACTAACTCTACAATTCACTTCTCAATGGCCTCTACCCTTAACACTCTAATCTACTATTACCATCACATCCAAAATTGATAGTAATCACAACTCTCTCTCACACATACTTACAATTAGGGTTTGAATCCTTCCTTTATAATCATCTTAATATGTTTTTAGATCAAAATCAATGATCTAGAATTATCTCTTTTGGTGCTTGGTCTTTTCACTTTTTTGATTGGCTAAATGCATTACATTGAGATCAATGATCTATAATTATAGATGTGATTACATCCTTAACCAACTCCTCTATCATATAATAATCATTACATTTTGGAATAAATGGTTTATATCAAAGTTTTTGCTATTCCAAACAATTATGCAAAAATGTGTTACTTAGCTTTAATAGAAACCTAATGCACAACCTTAACTATTCTTCTGTGTTGATCCTCAACTCATACTAAGCTTGACATGGATTGAATTGATCAACTTATACTTTGTTCTCTTCCATCTAGCTTGAATTCTATATCACTTTCCATACACTATTTTTCTTAGCGATGCTGGTGTGTGCTTGGCTCTAATTATTACTAGCTCACAACTGAATAAGTACAAAACTCCATATATTTTCTTTGCCCATTATGATGGATCGATTGCAATGATGACTGACCAACTTTTCCTAGAAAATGACTAAGTGTTTGACACTAATAGACAAATTTTCCTTAGGGATCAACATGTATAATTATAAAAATTACATATGCAACTATTTCTACTCCATGTAAATCCATAGGAGTGAATTTCTCATATGATTTCTTTGCTTCAATTAAAGTATTCAACTTGTTCTATAACATATCCAATTTAGGGGTTAAGTTGTCTCTCAATAGATGAATCACCCTAAGACTTTGTTTCTATCATCATCCAAAGTGTATATGACATTTATTTTCTTACTTACTCTCTTACCCACTTCAATCAGAATTAGATCATGTTGTTTTAGCTCATTGGCTATTTTCTCTCTATTTTTCTCATCCTCTTGAGTGCATTTTGTTACATCCTCAACATAATGATGTGATCTAGTGCATTATATGTACATATTTTCTTTAGTAATAGAACCTCTAATAGCTTTTATACACTCATTAATGACTTACAAATCATATTCAATATTTTCATATGCCTTTTGAAATTGAGCTAACTCAAACTCCTATCGTATTTTCATCTTGTCTATCCCATTCACTAGAATGAAATGATCATCAACTTCATCAATAACCTAAATAAGATTGTCACCAATCTTGATTCCTTCAAAATCTAATGGTGTAGGAAAATTCTTTTGTAAGTTGTCAAGTACATCTCAAGTACCATCATTTTCTTATAGACTTCTTCTCTGATTTCTCTCAGGCTTTAGCAAAAGTACATGCCGATATTTCAATTAAGTTGTTCTCATATATGTCCTTTGAGACTGACTTCTTGATATCTTCATCAACATTCCTACTTTCCAAAAATGATTGAAGTGAAGTTCTTGGTGTTGATGGTGTGGCAATATCCTTTTCTCTTTCAACTTATCTCTTCTTAGCAATAGAAGATTGAGTATTTACTTGTGCCCTTTTCCCAACTATAGTGGTCTAGTCATCTCCCTTAATAGTATCATGTGTTGTGGGTAATAAGTTTCATCTTCATTTGGCACATATGGAAATATAGTATGATCTAACTGAGCCATGTCTCTTTGCTCTAATCTTCTTCCAAATTTTGATCTTGTGTAATTTCTTCTTTCTCATACTTTTTAGATTCTTTTTGTTCTTATTTTTCGTTCTCTTTGTCACTATCACTGATGTTTGTTTCTATGTTAACTACCTCTGGCATAAAGTTTCCAATATTCAACATATCACCTATGGTGTCCATGTCATTTTTATTCTTCTCTACCTCATTAGGTGTTGAATCCAATGTTATAGGTAATCCATTGATATAAAAATCTAGTTTCTTTATCATACTAATAAATTGTTTTATTTCCTTGTCTTTTCTTGTATTGAAATGGTAGGTTCCTTGATAGATATTCTAATTGATTTCTTCATTGGTTGCATCTTCTTCAAATTAGGATCATTCAATACTTATTAAAGTGCTTGTTCAATTTTAGCTTCAACTTCATCATATTGTCTAGCCACAAGTTGTGACACCCCTCTTATCTTAACACGTATTAGTACTATTTTGAAGTTAATATAACTATACTTGGACTAGGTTGGGAGATAAGGTTACTTATGATACTCAATTTCACAAATTTACAAATTCATGCATAGGTAGAACTATAAGATAACATCTCACATTCTTAAAACAAAGAAATGGTAACTATGTACTCAAACACTGACAATCATCTAGCTTTTTATGCTATAATATGTTTATACATATCATACACATCATTTCGTTCTTATGATGTTAGATATTTCTTTGTGTTAGAAATTTTATTGTGTTATATATAATGTCTTTAGGAGATTGGGTCTATGGTTGAATTGTATCATGCTTTATATGTTATTTTAAATACATCATTATGCTTTTAATACCTTATTTATAATATTCTAATTATTATTTATTCATAAGATAACCAAGCTAGCCCATGATGCCTTATATATGTGTGTGTATTTAATCTACTTAGCACATATCTTTTGGATAAGGGGAAAAAATCATAGTCACTTCTTTGGGAGATATACATAATGCCACACTCCTTCTCCCTTGTTTGTCATTGTTTTTGTATATATATGCATATGTATTGTATATTTTTGGTTGGCGATGTAGGTGTGTGTAGGTACTAGGCATCGAATCCACCTAGCTACATAGGTCTAAGTGTGCCTCACAATCCTTGAGCTAGTTGTTGTTAAAAAGGAGATGGAACCATGATCAATATATGCATCCTTATATCCTTAGAAATCTGAGTGGAATTTAGTCACCTAGTCTAGGAATTATATTTTTTAAGGTTTCTTTTTATGATTTTATTAGTGGATTCTAGTGTTTAAAATTATGTGTTCATGATCTAGATATTTGTATTTTCCTATAAATTGTCTATGCCATTTGTTTGGTATATTTATATAAGCATATATGGGTGCACACATATATACCTATATAAATATACATCTTTACATAGTTAATGTATGTAAGTATTTGTGTTTACATTATAAATTGTTTGTGAGTGATTTATTTATACACATAGATGTAAAGAGAAATTTATTAGGATATAATATTAAATAAATTAAAAGGGATAAAATAAAAAGTGTAAGTATTTAGAATCAAAGTAATAAGATGCATTCAAGAGAATGAGGTTATAGGTGTTATCCATGTAGAATAATATGAAACCAAAATATAAATACAATGATGAGCATAAAAAGAAGGGTCATAAAGTACTAGTGTGGGTATTTACATCACTTTTGGACCATTTATTCATTATATACCACTATAATAGCCTTAATTTTCCCCTAATATGCCTAAAAAACTTTTAAAATGGTATTTAATTTCATAAACTAAGACAATTTTGGGTTTGAAATTATTTTTATCTAAAAGGGTTGTGTCTTTTCACATAAGGGATATGAAATTTGTTCAAGAACACACACACACACACACACACACATACATGGATATGGTGTAAAATTTGAATATGAAGGGAGATATTACTAAAAAGTAGAAGAGAGATTGGTTGTACTATTTATGAATATTTTAATGAAGAAAACTTAATGATATGTGAGGGAGAGTTTATGAGTATAATTTTTAAAGGATTTGTAAGTTTGTTTTATTTTTGGAGAGAGAGTTATATGTGAGAGTTTAAAGGGCCACGAGAGAGACTTATTTTGTGGAATTGAATTTTTTTTAACCAATGAGGTTTTTGAAATTGGAGTGACTTTGAATGACGCTTCTCAAGTTGGATTTAATTTTTCTTTGCTCCTACTTCTATTGAATCTTCGTAGGACTTGAGGTATAAATTGACATTATTAATGGAATTCTTTATTTGATTAAATATAGATCTATTTATATGTTCTCTTGAGGTACTATAATTTTATACTTAATTCCTAGAGTTATTTAGATGTTTTGAATTTCTATTTGGGAAAATTGCTATGTATTTTGCTATGGTATTTAGCCACTAGTTTTTGGAGATATATTATTTTTTGTTAGAGGGTTATTGCTAATTCGAGTCATGGAATATTATATTGTGATATCTTTAATGTGTTCTTAACCATTGGTTTGTGTGCATGCTACATGTTTTTGTTATATGCTTTGGAATTATATATGCTTGATTTAGGGATTTTAAATTAGTTTTACCTCCTACTTGAGTTTTCATGCCCCCAATTATTGTTCAAGACACTAGAGGCATGTCAAATTATTTTGTGAAATATGAATGAGGTTATGATGATACCATAAAATTGTTCATTTTGTATGTAGATGAATGTATGATGAAATAAAGAACCATGTACTCTTCATAATGTTATTAGTGAATATAAGGTGATTTGTTTTACATGTATGGGTAATGGTTTAGATATATTTCATGTATCTTTGTAGCATGTTAAGTAGATAGTTTGATTGTAAGGACTAGGACACTAGTTCCTAATTTGGAAATGGCTATTAGGATGCATAATATATTAAATCATAAGTAGATGCAACACCAATAGATGAATTAACTTAAGTAATATGGATGGAATGTTAGAAAGGAAATTAAGTAATATTGTTTAAGGGTAACATTAGGTAACTTGTTAGGACTTTACATCTATGATTAAGTTAACTTAACAAGTGAAAGATGTTAAACACTTATTCACCAAACTTTGTATCAATTTTTCTTATCCTTTTAGGTTCCTTGATGGGGCATTATATTTGGTATCAGAGTCCTAGGATGCTACACTGGGAGCTCTAGGGCATATTATGCCTAGAAAAGGAAAGAGAAAGAAAGAAAATTAAATATTTTTTATTAAGAAAATAGGTTTTGAAGGGACCTTGAAACCCTATTATAAAAGATACTTAAGATATAACATTATGCTCAAAGATACATCAAGACAAAGATAAACAAAGCCAAAAAACAAATAAAGCCAACAACAAAAGGGCAACAAAACTAAGAAAAGTAAAGAAACAAAATGGAAGGTAAAACCAAAAAGACACAAGAACAGAAGGGAACTACCCAATATTCTTCATCATCTCAGTCGCTTGTAGCTCCAAGTAATCCATTTTTTTTTTAGCAACGTCTTTCAACTAACTTATATCAAAAGGGGCCCCAAAATTAATTTTCCTTGTGATGACCCTAGTCCTCCTCTTAGTCATTTTCTTGCTGTCAGTAGCACCACCTTGATCCTATGCAACTATAATGATGGATTTCTCCCCCATACTTCCTTCCAACTTAATGATGATATTTTTCATGTGTTCTTTGGAAGCCTTGAGAATATTGTAGTTCTAGTCCACAATATTCTAGAGCGTGTCTTCAATGATGTGCACTTTTTTATCCAAATCAAGTACCTAGGCCTCCTATCTATAGAAAGTAGCTATATCAATTAAGGATCCCATGTTCAGAGTGTCACTCCCAAATGGATTCTTCCATAAACCTGCATCCTCTCTTTTAGATCCATGACCCAATGAAGGATCCATTTTATGAATGTGAAGTTGTCCAACAGGCTATTCCTGCCATTATTTAGCAGATCCAAGTCTCCCTCTCTACTATTTCCACTTAGAATAATCATTCCAAGTTCAATGAGAGCTTGGAGATCCACTTTTCCTAGCTCCACTTCACCAAATTTTAGGTCAATTTTCTTCCTCATGATCCCAAGCTTGACTAGGTCCATGCCCATATTTTTCTAGGTCACCTTTTTGGTTTTTTGAGGAACAATGTCAGTAGTCATTATCTTAGCTTTGACAATAGTTGTCTAGGTGATATCATATTCCTCTAGAGAGGAGGCATCTCCATGATAGTCTTTAATAAGATTCAGAGGTGAGTCTAAGCTCCTCCTACCTTTTGTGTCACCCTTTCCCAATTTCTTCTTCTTCACAACATACTGACTCATCTTGATTGCTTGGTTATCAATATCGATGTCATCACCATCCTCCTCATACTTGTCAAATGAGATAACAACTTTATTTGATCTTTTAGTTACATGGGTTTTATCCACTTTCACAAGATTCACCACCTTTCATGTCTTCTCAACCCTCTTGCCCTAAATTTTCTTACTAAAGCCAATCCTTCACTTTTAGTGTCCATGGAGTCCTCATCATTTTTGTCCTCTTCTGACTCCTCCATTTTATTTTCTATTTCTTACCAACAAGAAGCTTCTTTGGGTCTTCACAAGGGTTCTATGAACCGAACTATTACCCTTGCCTTTGAATTTTTCCATCATCACCTCATCTTTCAAATGTAACCCCTCACTGTCCTCCATTTCATAGAATTCATGAGAACCACCAAAATCACTATCTTCATCTTTCCATGTTTCTATTAGCTCTGGGACTTTTCCAACAAAATGGGCTTTAATGTACTCATATATGGACAACATTAAACCCTCATGAAGATGGGGGTTAGCTGAAGTTTTCTCATTGCAACTGTTAATACTAGAGTGCATGGAAGATAAAAGATAAAAAGAGGGATGGACACCTTAATATCATGGCGGAAGTGATTCAGAAGAAAAAAATTATGTGAAAAATTCTTGAAAATCTACCATCTAGAGTTATATAGTAAATAATAGCCCTCAAATCAAAGTTTCATAATTTCTTTATACACCCAGAATGGAAATAGGTCTTTCCTTCTTGCTTCACTAGAGAAATGCTCCCTCCCAGGGTTCCTTGGGAAAATTGTTAATGGCCAATTTAGAGAATTTATGGTCCATATAAAACTTTTTTCCCACGATTAGAAGAGCCATCACTATGGAAATGATCTCTTCCATTATGGAGAAATTTATTTCACCCATTATCAGAGTGCCTTCATTCCAATTTCACTGAAAAAACTAGGTAATGTTCAAATTATACCCACGAAGCCATCTTGATAAGAAGAGGAGAGTTTGTAAGGAACTCTACAAAAATTATACTTAGTGCATATCTTAAGTATTGGAAAAATCACACTTTATTAATCAATATCTCACCTTTCACTACTTAGGGTGAACTTATATTTTCAAAAAATTAATGTTTGGAATGTTAGGACCCCCCAAAAAAAACTAGTTAAGAACATATCTAGCATATCCTGTAATTGTTGAAACATTGCTAAAGTAACCAAAATCTCTAAATGCATTTCTTAAACTCATTCTAGAACATAGAGTATTGTGGTATGGAAACATAGAATATTATAACTTCTTGGGTCATGAATTATGAAACATAAATGAAACAAGAAAACAAGATAATACTGCTTGATGGATAATCATCATTCATTTTCAAGCGATGATAAGACTAGAGGTTTTAGAGAACTATTTATTATAAGATCATTACTTGTTAAGTTTATATAAGTACTACACAAATAATCAATAAAATATATGTTAAGGAATGCATTTTTTCCCCTGCCTTAACTTATGATGAAAATAAATTTGCAAGGAATAACCTAAAATTATTAGAAAAAGAAGTCATAGATACATGACCTTCCTATTCTAGTTTGACAATTTGATGACCATTAAACCTAATTATATTTTCTCTTTCTTTCCCAAACTCTATAAAAGGCCAAAAATTTGGAGTAATGTAGAGTAATAAGTTACTAAAATATTAGGTCTTGAGTCCCTCTCCTCCTATTATATATAAATTAATCACTTCACTCTCAAGAAAGGTTGAATAGTTGAATAATTCTAATAAGTGTGAGTGTTATCCTTGTTAATAAGTTAGCAATAAGAAATGATTCTTAAGGACTAATCAAGGCCATTACAAAATTAACAAATAGTTATGAGGGAAAAATTAAATATATAATTGATATAATTAAAATCATATGTTAAATATAAGTTTTAAACTTGTAGAATATTGTAAAATAGTCCAAAGCTACTTTGAGCTACGAAATCTTAGGACAATGATGAGAAAAAACTCTAATTAGGGTAATATTTTGATATTGGAAAATATTAAGACAATTAACCATGAACATATATTAGAAAGATGTATCCCACCAAGGGATTTGTGATATTTAATGAATAGAAAAGATACAAGAAAGAACTCCTTCTTGACCAACTAAACACTTGGAGAATTATAAAAGCAAAAGCTTCTAGATATGGTTGTAGATTGTGGTTTAAGTAGAAATAAGTAAGCTCTAATCTAATAGATTCATCTTCTCTATAACATTAATTATAGAAGTACATGACTATTATATTTGGTAGTATAGAGAAATAACTACACTTTAAGGCTATCCTCTTTACCTTTGAGAACTAAGGGGTTGAAGTCCATTTAAGGAAATTTTAAATAATAGAAATATAAGATTTTGTTGCTCTATCATGTGAATCAAGTATGAGTACCTACTTAATTATATTTTCTTTTTGAATGCAAGAGATTTGGAAAGGTAAAGGTCTCTAGATAAAAAAATCATGCATAGGTAAAACTATAAGATAACATCTTACAATCTTAACACAAAATAATGGTACCTATTTACTTAGAAACTAGTAATAAACTAGGATATTATGCTATAATATGTTTATACATATCATATACATCATTTATTTCTTATGATGTTAGATATTTCTTTCCATTAGACACTTGATCATGCTCTATATAATATCTTTAGGAGATTAGGTATATGGTTGAATTGTATCATTCTTTATGTGTTATTATAAAATCATTATTTATGCTTTCAATACCTTGTTTATAATATTCAGATTATTATTTGTTCTCAAGCTAACTCAACTAACCCATGATGCCCTATGTGTGTGTATGTGTGCTTACTTAGCTTGGCATGTCTTCCGGATGAGGGGATGTAGTCATAGCCACTTCTTCATGATATCTATATGATGTTGCACTCCTCCTTCCCTATCTATCACTATTTGTGTGTGTGTGTGTGTGTGTGTGTGTGTGTGTTGGTCGGTAACGCAAGTTTGTGTAGGTACCAAGCATTGACTCCACCTAACTATACATGTCTTAGCTTGTCTCAAAATCTTTGAACAAATTGTTGTTAAAAATAAGATGGAACAATAATCCATATAAGCATCCTTAGAAATCTAATAGGAAGTCATTCACCTAGTCTGAGGATTATATTTTTATCATTTCCTTTTATGATTTGATCAATGAATTATGTGTTCATGATCTAGATATTTATATTTTCATATTATAAATTATTTATGGTATTTTTTTGGTACATATATATATATATATATATATATATATATATATATATATATATATATATATATATATGGGTGCACATATATACCTATATAAATATACATCGTTACATACTTAATGTATTTAAGTATTTGTGTATGTTATCAATTATTTGTGAGTGATTTATTTAAAAACATAGATATAGATATAAATTTATTATAGTATAAGAATTAAGAATTAAAATCATAAGTATTTATAAGAGGAGTAATAACATGCTTTCAAGAGAAAAGGACAACAAGTTTTATCTATATGGAAGAATATGAGACCAAAATATACATATACTGATGAGCATAAAAATGGGTCATAAAGCACTAGAGAGGGTATTTACATCATTTTTCTTCAATTTATTCATTATATATCCCTAAAATAGCTTTAACTTACCCCTAATATGCCTAAAAAACTTCTAAAATGGTAGTTAATTTCATAAACTAAGATGATTTCAGATTTAGAATTATTTTTATTTAGAAGGGTGGTGTCTTTTCACCTAAAGGGGTATGAAAGCTATTCAAGAGCATATCTATGTGGTGTAAAATGTAGATATGAAGGGGGAGATGGATGAAAGGAAGAAGAGAGATTAGTTGTACTATTTGTGAATATTTTTATGCAGAAAAAATAATGATATGTGAGGGAGAGTTTATGAGTATAATTCCTTTAAGGATTTGTATGTTTATTTCCTTTTAGAGAGAGAGTTATATGTGAAAATTTAAAGGAATGAGAGAGGGACTTATTTTTTTGTAATTTATTATTATTGAACCATGGAAGTTTTTGAAATTGGAGTGAATTTAAATGCTTTCTCTCAAGTAGGATTTATTTTCTTTCTATTCTTGCTTCTATTGAATCTCCACAACACTTGAGGTGTGGATTGAATTTTTAATTGCATTTTATATCTGATTAAATATAGATCTATTTATGTGTTCTCTTGATTTACTATAATTGTATACTTAATTCCTAGAGTTATTTAGATGTTTTGAGTTTCTATTTGTGAAAATTGCTATGTATTTTCCTATGGTATTTAGCCACTAGTTTTTGGAGATACATTATTTCCCATTAGAGGGTTTTTGGAAACTCAAGTAATGGAATATCTTATTGTGATATATTTGATGTGTTATTATCCATGGGTTCTTGTGTATGCTACATGTTTATATTATATACTTTGGAATTATATATGCTTGATTTGGGGTTCTTCTTTAAACTAGTTTGACCTCCTACTTGAGTTTTTTTGATCCCAATGGTTGTTAAGACACCAAAGGAATGCCAATTTTTTTTTTTTTTTTATATAAATTATATTTATCATTAAAATTCTTGTAAGGATGTACTCTTATAGTCTTTGTTCCCTATTAGTGTCTATTTATTTATGTATTGTGATGCTTATATGATGAGTTAGGATCTTGTTTAAACTAGGGGTATGAGACCCTAGTAATGTTGTTCTCTAAAATCATTTATTATTTTTATTTGGATTTGTGAATAGGGTAGAGATTTTAGGTGAGTGGCTCTCCATAGGTGGTGGGGCCTAAAAGTGGCTACTAGGGGATCTTATGCTTAGAGACTAGTGCCCTATGTAGGCTAGCTCTATATGTGAGTTTGTTAACAAGTGGTAACATTAAATTTTTTTTATGGGAATAGTTTTGGTCTCACATTAATAAATATTAATAAGGAGTAGTCTTGGAGTACTCAGAGAGGGAACATCTTATGTAGATTATGAGTCCCTAACTTAGGTGAATGATCCTGACATTACTAGTTTGTATATGTTTGGATCGAGTACTCAAGGAGAAGACATTTTGTGTAGTAGGATAGTCTTTGGCCAATGCAAATGATCCCAACAACAATATGTGAATGTATGAAAACACTATTAGAGTGGAGTTCTTATTGCACCAAAAGACTGATCTATCAATGCTCGATACAACCACTCAACTTATAGTACATAGGAGGCAGTTAAGCCCTTATCATGAACCTCGAGAGGAGAATTGAATAAATTTCCAACAATCTCCCCCTTAGCATTATCTGATGATCTAAGGATTCAAACCTATGACCAAGCTTTGATACCACTTGTTAGAGTGGGGTTTCCATTGCACCAAAAGACTAATTTGTTAATGCTCGATAAAACCACTCAACTTATAGTACACAAGAGGCGGTTAATCCCTTCTCATGAATCCTAAGGGGAGCACTAAATAAATTTCCAACAGACACTCACCTAGATGTGGTTGAATAACTCTTCTTTTTCCTTTGATTGTTCATTTGCTTTGTGATTTCATTTTGAGCATTGTTCTTTTGTGTGGCTTTATGTTACCTTTATACTTTAATTTTGGGGTATAAACCTAAGATTACCTTGGAACATATGTGGATCATGGTCTTATCTCCTAGCTTAGGGGGCTGGGCTATTTATGGCTCCACATGGTTAGATGGTAAAATATTTTTAAGGTAATGATCAATTTTTCATGGATGGCTTTATATAGATCCTTGTTGAGCACTTGTTGAAGATTAATTCTTGATGTCTATTCATTACATTTACTTGGAAGCAATCTATGTAATATTGTAATGTAAAATATTTGAAAAATAAAAAGTCATGTGTATATATATCATAGAATGAAAAGACATGTAATAAGAGTAAATGATATATCTAGGAGAAATAGAGGGAAATTTGAAAATATTGTATTATTTCAAAAGATGAATGAAGTTATAATGATGCCATAACATTATCTATTTTGTATTTAGATGAAATAAAGAACCATTTACTCTTCATAATGTTATTAGTGAATAGAAGGTGATCTAATTTACATGTATGGTTGGTGGTTTATCTATTAAATGTATCTTTTAGGCATGTTAAGTAGATACATTTTATTGTAAGGACTAGGACATTAGTTCTTAATTTGGAAAGGGATATTAGGATGGACAATGTATTAAATCATAAGTAGATGTAACACTAATAGATGGATAAACTTAAGTAGTATGGATGAAATGTTAGAAAGAAAATTAAATAATGTTGTTTAAGGGGTACATTAGGCAACTTGTTAGGACTTTACATCTATGATCAAGTGAACTTAGCAAGAAAAATATGTTAAAAATAATTATTCACAAAACTTTGTATCATTTTTCTTATCCTTTCGAGTTCCTTGGATGGGTATTACATAAAATTTACTAAAGTAATTGATGTTCTAAGTTTGGGATTAAATTTCTCAAGAACATTTTTCATGTCTTTAGATGTTATCAATGTACAAAGTTCTCCCACTTTGTCCTCTCTCATTTTTGTATCATCCTCAATAGCTCTAAGTCTCTTTTCTTCTAATTTTCCAAACAAATGATCTGGAATACTACCTTCTAACTCTACTCTATTCCTCTTGAAATTCAATAAGCTCTTTATAATTTATTCCTCAAGCATACCTTTTTGATGATCATCATACTTCTAATAAAATGCTTTACTTGATCCTTTTTTATATAGTATTCAATTCTAGCAATAACCTTTTTTATGTCTAGTTTCCATTTTCTTCTTTTTGCTTCTATGTCTATCTCTGATTCTTCTAAAAATTTATGTTCAATTTCCAATTCTTCATCTTTCTTTGTTTCCTTTTAATTTGGGCTCTTATTCTTTACTATAATTTTTGGCTTCTTGATGCTGGGGCCATAATATTTTTCCTTTTACATTGAAATTTTCTCTTGTTCACTCTTAAGTGGTTCTTCTATTTTCATAGTAGATGTAGACCTTGTTGACCTTATTGGAGTACAAAAAAATTTAGGAATAATTTGAACTTTAGTGATCTTAATTTTCTTTTGGTTTCTTTGTATCTTCTTCAAAAAATTTAGTGTTAGTAGCCTCTAAAATAGGCCCCTTAACCTATTTATTGCTTGTTGCCTCATGCTTAGATCTTGAGTGAAGTTCATTTTCCTTCTTGTTGACTTCTTTCCATTCTTGTTATCTTCTATGCCATCTATTATACTTTTCTTTTACTAGTTCAATGGTATAATTTTCCCCTTAAAACACTTCCTTTTTCTTGGTATGTAACCCATCTCTCACATGTAGTGTCTCTGTGTGATTTTAGCATCACCTTAGAAAATCCTTCTAACATATCTTGAGTCACTTCATAACCTATAGGATGTATGAATATCTTCCTTGGCTCAACTTCTTCCATGCAAGTATAATCTATATCAACCACAAAGAAAATGGTCTCTGCATATTTCTCTACCACTTCCCTTGGAATTCTATGTCACTGCTTCATCTCAATCTAAAAACCTTTAATCATACCAAAGATATCTATTGTGATTCTTTCCTTAAAATCTTTTGTAGTAGTCATTGATAAGTTCCATAGTGCATTCATCAGTTACCCATGTTTTGAGGGGAATATTAGGGAATTTATGCATGATATGGAAGAATATGTATGTTATCAATGACCCAAATTTGAAAGGATGATTTTTGTCATGTTTGAATCTATTTATATTCTCAATTAGTTGTTGTCTTATTATTTCACACATGAAAATATTCCATAGTAATGAACCTTCTATAAGAAATCTAGATGACTCTAGTTGCAACTAAATTATGCCTTGTACTAGAATACATTTTTTAGCCAAGTACATTTGGAATTTGAGGAGACTCAAAATTGAATCCATAGTTTTGAGTACAATTCTAAAATTTGAGTCAAATCGAGCCCCAATAAGATTTTTTTGTGCATGTGTACCTGACTGTCACTTTGAGGTCTTTGAAGTGTTTTATATTTCTAACACCTTTCATTTAGCATATGCATGTTTCCTATATGATAAATTACCATTCCAAGTCACTCCACGAAGTTTCATTTTGAGCATTGTTCAGATCTGCATTTTTGCTTAAGTGTCAAACAATGACATGAAGCCTAGTTTGCAATTGAATATCTTGCACCTGGCTAAGTTTCATAACTCATCTCTTTATGAGTGTTTATTATACATATCAAGGAACCTATGTTTAATTTTTCAATTCATTTCAATATGTTTTGACTAGGTTTTAAATCTCTGAAAGTGGGTTGTTTACTATTGTCATACTGATGCATTTTGCTTAGAATTCTAGGAAGCCCTATTTGACCAGTTATAACTTTGATCCAGTTAACCCTATTAAAGAAATTCCCTTTTTACTATATTATGGGGGTTAAATGAGTTATATGTTCTAGATTTGAGCCTATTACTAATTCCTTTGACTAGTTTTCAAATGCGATTCCCAATGCAATTGCTGATGTTTTATTGGTGTCTAAAAGTGCAAATTGGGAGACAACCCTATTTAGGATGTCATAACTCTAAATCCATGATACATGAGACCAAATTTATCATACCATTGTGTTCTACTCTAAAAATACTTCAAGTGTGCCAATTTTTAGGTCTTGACGAATTCGTCTATACACTTTCCTAGGTCCTTTCCGTTTGTGAAAATTTTTGTTCTGCTAGTATTCCCAATTCTATAATTATGAGTACTTAACTTTGAATAATACTAAATGTGTCTAGTTATTTTTCATGAGATAATATAATATATTTATAAATAGCTCCCAAGTATCCATTTGACCTATTTTCAAAGCCAAAACCGAACACACTTTATTATTTTCTAACATGTTTGTTTGCAGGTAGTTTCAAGTGAGCAACTTTGATGGTCAATATCTTTTGACCTAGATGTTGTCATGAATTTCTTTTTGATAGGGTACAAGAATATGGAATAGAGAATCAATATGTTTATTTTCATGACTCATTCAATTTTTAAAGCCAGTCTCAGAGGCTTCAGGTCATAAAATCATAGTTTTTAGAAAGTGGTTAAATGATTTTTAAATGATGCAATAATGATTGAATTTTAATCTAATTAGTGCCAGTGATTGATTGGTCAGTCTGAAGGGTTAGAAGTTTTAGTTTAATTTTTTATAATCTAGATCCACCTTGGGGTTTGACTAATAGAATATTTTTGGAGAATGGTGATGCTCTAAGTGGTTAAGTAATAAATGTGCATTTAGATGTAAACACTATTATAAATTACTAATAATCCTCAAGTGTTTAATTTAAAATGGATGGTATTGTATTATAGCCTTTTTGTTCATAATGCACGTGCAAAGAATTTGAACATATTAGAGATAGTCCAATATTTGTGATCAAACTAAATATAGGTTACTCATTGATTCAAATGCCTTAAATTAATGGAGGATTTGTACAAAAGGATATATCAAGTGAGCTTGATTGAAATTGAGTCTATAATGTCACTAAATTGATGCATTGAACCTCATATATATGGAGCGACATATAAGAAATAATGAGTATGATAGAATCCTTTTCTAGTTAACTCATTGAATATAATAAGGCAATTGGATTGTTTCAATTATCTCCACCACAATGAAGTGAAGCATCCCATCTTTTGCATAGTTGACTCTAGATGTCTGAAAAGAAAATGCATCATTTTCCAACTCTAGTGCTTGTGTTGAGATGAGTATGGAGTCTATGTTTGATGGCTATGTGTTTTCTTGAATGGATCCCATGCTAAAAATAATACCAAAATGGAAAGCTCCCAAGCCCAGAAAATATTAAAGAGTGACTTGTACCAAGTATGGGCATCCAAAATTTAGCTATTGATTATAATGTTAGGGAAGAAGTTATAAGTAGGTAGCTTGAAATAGAAGATCATCTCTTGTGGTAGCATAGCCCTAATCTTTTAATATGTAACTTCTTCTTTTGATAATGGATTGAGGAGAAATACCTTATCTTGATTAAGTAATGGGTTATGATTATTGTTTGTACTCATCCTAGCTATGTTCTTCTACCAAATGTTGGTGATTATGAAGGATGTTTCTGCTCTTTTCAGGGAAAACATTATGAAATACTTGGCCGAATCAAGAAGGGTCCTTCTCCTTACAATCTTGAGTTTCCAATCGAATCCTTGTGACTATGTGGCTATTTGAATCACTAGAGGGTTGCATGTAGAAGACAAATTTTTTCAAATCACCATTTTGTTAGGTGCAAACAATCATCAAATTAGAGGTCCCTGCAATTCCATCAAAAATGGTTTTCTATAGAATGATCACACATATACAAGAGCATTTTTATTTACTCAAATGTGTAAGGAGCATGGGTAACTCTGTTGTCTTATGCTAAATGAATAGGGCTCTCCAAATTTGGGTCAAAGCTGATTTACCTATGCTACCTCACCATCCTCCATATGCCATTGATTTCCTATTCTCATTTCCCTAACTCCCTTTTAAATTATTCAACTTGTTTGGAATCAATTTGAAATCCTAATTCATGGCATAATCAGGGATGAAGGTGGGCTTTTAACAAGATGGAGTTCATTGTTGGCTAAGGGCAGGAATGCAGATGGGTATTGCAAGAGGTTTTTACTTACATTGTCCAACATGTTGAGACTATAGATATCCTTTGTTGGTTAATGGAGTATTTTGTGGTATGAAAATGGATCCTCCCAAGCCAATGCATACAAGAAATTGATATCAAGATATTTTGCATCATCATCGCCAACTATCCATCCAGGTGGGCCCCTCATGCGAACTTGGTCTAGTCAATAGAGCTTGAGTTTTGGGGGAAATACTCCTAAGAGTATTATTTTTTGTCTAAATTCATTCTAGCATGAGTTTTAGTGACATTTGTTTCTTCTTGGGAATCAATTATATGATTCCATCATTTTGAAGACTTTCGTGAGCATATTTTTCATACAAAATGAGGAGATTTAATTTTCAATTGAAGGAAGAGAGAAGAGAGAGGTTTTACATTAGTAGATGGAAGTTCTTCAAGTGGAAAAATGGTAGCATTGTAGCAGATCCAAGATTGCTTTCATTCTATTTAGTCTCTTCTTTTCTCTCTATTAAGGGTTGTTAATGGTTGGTTGTTTTCTAGACTATTGAGTAGAGCTCTAGCTATGATCCCACCATTTATGCCCAAAATTTATCTCTTGTATGAACAATAGTGATGAAACTATAGAGATAGTTCTAGCATATTTAGTTGTTTCATGAGTTATTTTCATGCATCCTTTATGTATTTGTTTTAGGTAAATGCATAAAATGTAGCAATGAATTCATCTTTAGTCAAATTTTTGTCTCCTATTTATGGTGTTTGTAATCATCTATGGTTTGTGAACAAAGAGCGCAAATCTAGTCGGAACCTATTTTAGGTTGTATGTTTTGGTATATTTTTCTTGTGATTCAAGGATTCATGTAAATTTTTGATTTATCATCATAGGGTTGGAGATTTTATGAAGGGATTGGTTGAGTATGAGATACAGTCTTGATCTAGATGTCTGATTCACAAAGTAATAGGATAGATATGGAGTCTTGATATATGAGATATATCACGGATATCCAAGGATGTATGTTTTTGGTTGGTGGAATTTCCCAATAGGTAAGGCACTGATCATCTACAAGATCTATGTGTTTTGTTGCTCATATCTTGGTTATGCTGAAATTAATCAATAATAAATCAAAGTCTTTTCCCTTTTATGTTAAAGACTTGAAAGGATTTTCCCTCACTTAGCTTATCAAGTTAATAGGTCATGTTATTGGTTATTTCATGTCTATGTTATTTATATAAATCATAGAAGATTTAGGGGTTTTCATTTGCTAAATATAGATTTAGATTTATGGTTTTAGCAACTAGTCACATAATAGAATCTATAGGTTCACCCACCTTGGTCTTGCAAAGCCTAAAGAAGAAGGAAGAGTATAGCCTTATAGTTGGCCCTGATATTTGAATAGGTATGTTGAAGATGGGAATTAGCTACCCCTATATGTATTTGTTCCAATCATTGGGTTATTGAAAATTTTTTAATTTAGGAGCCAACAAAATCAATCTCACATTATTTTTCCTAACATCAAACAATGTCATGGTTCTTCTATCCCATTCAATACCTATGTTTTTTTTAACTTCCCTCTTTAAAATTTTTATTACTACTAGAATAGTACACAAAAATTGTTTACTCTAGTTACTAAGTGAATTAACTCTTTAGTAATCATGGTGGATTGGTCTCCTAACTAAAGTATATCATCACAAATTCTGCTCAACACAATTTTAATCCAATCTTGTTCATCAAGCTCTTCATAATCAACATACTTTAGAGAATTCATGTTTTATAAGTGTTCAAACCCTAGTTCAAAAGACTTGTCATCATAATACACCTTATCTAGGTCTGGCCCTAACATCTTCCACATGCAAGAAACCTTTAGGGATTTGTTAAAATGAACCTATAGGGTCATATCCCATAAATACAAATGGTTGTTTCTTAAATTGATACTTAGGCCTTTCCTTAATATGACACAAATGTGGATTATCCATAAGTTACCACCTTGACAATCAACTCTAATTCAAAGATAAAATTCACTTCACAATACATAAAATACCCTTTTAATGAACACATTAGGGAATAAACAAAATCTTAGAAAACTCCTTCAATCCACTTTGTATCACTTCTTAGGTTCTCTTGTCCATCTCTTAACTCAAATGGTGAAGAATGAAACCAATTATACCCTTAAATTCTTCCAAAGACACTTTAGCATTAATTGCAATTTGTAAAAGTACATAAAGCTAATGAAAACTCACATTAGAAACCAAATTTCTTAGTGAAATTAGAATTCTCTAAATTAGCATCTGTAAACTGAGATTCAAGATTTGAAATGCCTTACATAATTGTATCTAACTTCACATACCTTAATTTTCCCATTCAAGGGTCTTATAATTTATTTCTGAAGATTTCCCTTTTTAGTTATAAATGGATGATTTAGATTAAAGTGTAGGCTTTAATGCTAGGTACTACTTGTACTTTGTACTCTATGCAATCTAATACCTTTTCCTTCCAAATTATTTTCTTCTCTATATATCATTCTCTTAAAAATGTCTTATGAATTCTCTCAATCTATATTCTATTTGCATTATCATTCCTTCTTCCACCAAATTTATTTATTCACATATTAGGTGTTCTCATAGTGTTCTTGAAACGATTAAATCTACAAAATCTACTTGTGTGTCCCAAGTTATTTCAATTATGACATGTAATAATGGAGTTATGACACCTTTGTCCAAATTGGTTAATCTCTATCAATATGTTCAAAGTTATTGCATTTGTACATAACTCCATTAATGATGATGTCATGTTAGTCCTTTCATTTTTCCTCATATTTGATCTTTGATTAGGCTTCTTGGATTCAAGTAGTTTGTGTCCATAAAGAAAGCATTTGAAATAGTATATAGGAAATGTTCTAGTATTCATGTTACCTTCACAATACTTCTTCATTTGTCCATACTTGTTGCACGCACAACATTTATCTTTGAATGGCATCCTCTTATCTATAGGTTTCTCAATTTGATCTGTAGTTTGGTTGATATGATTTGATGGTTGATTAGGTTCCTATTCAAGTTCATGTTCAACTATATCTATGAACCCTTTGATGACTATCCTTCAATGTAACCAATCTATGTCATATATCCTTTAGGTTTTTGTGCCATTAATTGTTTATCAAGTTTATCCATTCTTTAATATAACTTCCCTAGATGTTGCTTGGTTTGAACAAATTATCCTTTCACAATGCTATTATACTTCTCTAGTTTTGTGAATTTAAACTTAGTTCTCTCAAGTTTAGATGTTACCTTGGTAAGTTGCAACTTTAAATTTTTGACCCAAGTCTTTAGATCTTCTTTTTTTTGTTTATCTGAAATCATACTCATATTTAGTGATGTGATCTCAAGTTTAGGCTTCAGTATTTCATTCTCCTTTTTTCAACTTGACAACTTTATGATTTGATTCCTTAACTTGTTTTTCTCTTGGATATTGAATTTTCATAATGATCTTTTATCTTCTTGATGAAATTTTGTGCATCTCTAAGATTGACCTTTAAATTTTTTCATTCATCATTAGCTTGATCTAATTCCTCAAAAGTTTCCTTATAGTTTCTTTACATATCTTCTCTATCCATAGTGATCTTCCTCAATATTTTATTAACTAGCAAAACCTTGGTCAAGGGAAAACCCTAGTGCTGATGGTACTATTTAGTGGTGAAATGAAAGCACACAAATAGGGCAAAGGCCTCCACTTCATGTGCTAAATCATTAAATATGTATGTAGGGAGACAAAAGATGTCCAAACATAATCTCTCTTGAATTAAAATTAGATTATAAAGACCCAAATGAAGGAATGAATTCCAATACCAATTTTGAATTTTAAAAGGATTATGGTGAAAAAAAATACTTTTTGTCTTGTGTGTGATTGTGAAAATGAAAATGAAAATTGAACTAATTAATTAAGATATGAAATGTAAATCTATATGCAAGTTATATGCAAACCTAATTTAGACATGTAATTGTGTTTAAACTAAATAAATTTAGAAGAATCACCTTGAAATATGTAGTGGAAAGCAACTTTTTTCTCTAAAAAGTGTAGATCTAGGCCTGAGCCTAGTTCTAAAATTTCATCCTCACATCCTTGAATAAAAAAAAAAAACCCAAAACAAACCCAAATAGATTTACTTATTAAGGTTTGGGGAATAATTTGACCTAGAGGAAAAGTGTCGAAACATTTTTCCATAAAGATACCATCTTCTCAAGATCCTTGAAATAGGTCAGCCCATATTTAAAAAAAACAATTTAGGAAGTTATTTCCAGATCTATAATAAATAAAAATTGGCTAACTTTTTCTTGCAAAAAGTAAATTCAGATTTTTTTTGGGTGGATGAGGGCTTTCCTTGGTCAAGTCCTAGATCGAGGAATCAACCTTAAATTGAATATAAATGTATTCAAAGGAAAAAAAATATAAATTTAGGAATTCATCTTGCTTGGAAAAACCCTTATCAATAAGGGTTTTTGTTTGTTGTAGGTTTAGATATTGAATTTGGTATGTAGAAAATAGTGTATCTCCACAATTTTAATAGATCTACTAAAATTGCATCATAGAGCCATTTTTGTAAATGTTCATAAATGAAGAAGATGATGAATTACTTAATGCAATTCCCCTGCCATGATGACCAACAAAATGCTAGATCTTGAAGAGGGAATTCTCACAAAGGATCCTTGAAAGCCTTGAATACTTGATGAAAACTTCCTTGCTTGAATTATTGAATTATTGAATTCCTTGTAATGTCTTGATCTTGCATGTGGATTGATATTATGAATGTAGATTGTGAAAATGGAGATCCCAATCCTTCTTTTATTCTAGTTTCCAGTAGGAAACCAATACAAGCCATATGGGAACAAAAATTAAATGATTGAAAACCTTGAGGCACTTTGTTCCCTACACTCCTAAATCTATGAGGAAGAGGTTGATTTTGCCAATATCTTCCTAGAAGAGGTCCACCTATTCCATAATAGTTCAACCAAGTTGGTGCATTGCCAAGGAAGGTCTCACAAAGAGATCTAGACAGCCTAGGAGGAGGTAGAGATGGGATAAACAAAAGTGGAGAGAAAATGGGAGAAAGAGAACAATGAGAATATATTCATCCATGGTGAAATATTTTTTTATGAGATGGGTAGTAAATTTTATTAAATAATGGGAGCTTCTAGTTTAAGACTATATAGGTGCCCAAAAACTGATCCACTAATCAAAAGTACCTTGTGATCATTTTGACCCAATTAGGACTCTATTACATACATATAGTGGATATTTCCTTGTTAGAGGACATAGAAACTATTAGAGGTATCAAAATTATTAGGAGTTGTATTAAAAAATAGTAAGATCAGTTCTCTTACAACAATATAAAACTTTACAAGTACTATAGATAAATTTAACCAAAGATGGCTTTGATGATATCTAAAATATCTGAGTAGTCCTTTGTTGTCCCTTACATATGATCATCCTCATATATCTCTACAATCATTTGATCCTCAAGACATAATATTTCCTACAAAATTAAATCTTGCACATAAAAATCCTAACATATCATAAGCAATGGCAACTTCTCTTATCAAAATGCTTTGCCTTTATACCCATTTCCTTAACTCTTCAACTGGTTGACTAAAATACCAAGTAACAGGTTACAAAAACATAACATTAATATCTTCTAGGTTAGTTTTGAAATCTAGGATGTCATCTTTATTTCTAAGTCCTTTAATTAACATGTCAATTGAATGCCTTAGCCAAAATACCAAAACTAACTTGTGTACTTTTTCTTTGTCATAACAACCCGTTAACTAATTTCACATCCAAAACATATACCAACTATCATACTAACTTGAGTGAACATAGATCTATCATGTATACTCCCCATTCTAGCATATCCTATAATTTCAACTCTATATCTTCTTCCTTTGAATTTCACTGATGAATTAGTCTATCTTTACTCTACTTTTCCCAATTATACTTAGGCAATTTATTCATGTTATCATACAAAAACTATATATCTATCATAAGTGAACTTAGTCTTATATAGTGTTTCCATTAATGACAAGACTCAAGTTCTTACCTCATCAATCTTTCCAACAATAACAAAGTCAATAATCCAGATACCAACTCCAAAATAAGTACTAAAACCAATGAATAATAACCACTAAAAGAATACCAACTTCCATATCAAATACCAATCATCAAAAGAATAATAAATAACCAATAAATAAAAACCACCAATAAGAATCAAATGCTAACAATAAATAAAACCCACTAGAGGAAAATACAAAATCTAAGGAGCAGACTTAGGCTATATATTAAGGAGTGTCATCACATGGTTAAATTATTTGTGTTACCCTAGATTTATCTTTCACTAGACCCTAGACCCTCAATTGTTGAGTTACCCTAGAATGGTCACTTTGGACCCTAGACCCTCAATATGACCCATGTGGAACCAAAATACCCTCTCACATAGATGAGGAATACTAGTCATACCTCTCACTAGGTATTTATTGATATATGTTAATGTTCATCTACATGAAGTATTTAGACTCACAGATTGAAATCCTTCTCCAATGATACTCATTAAACACAAAATTAAGACACTATCTAAAACATTTCTCACTAAATATTGATGGTAACGAACCTTTAGGAAAACCTCTTTAACTTCATTGGGTCAACTAGAAAACACATGTGGTGGTAAATATAGTATGTAAATTGCCATAAAATATCAAATAATAATCACACACTCATATTCATCAAAATGCATCTCCATCAAACCTATCTCTACATTGATTATCATGAACATGTACATTGATTGATAAACATACATACATACATACATACATACATATAATATATATATATTGACATCAATGAAAAAACATTAATTCCAAACATAACCAAGAAAAATTCCACTCTAGTCAATCTCTAATGATCACAATACCAATTATCTCTTACACTCTTTCATATCCCATTGTGAAACATATCCATTTTCAATAAATTCCCACATTAACTGATTACAATATCCTCAACACAAAAATAATATTTTTTTCCTATTTAAATCAATCAATGTTTGTAGTATCCTATAGTCATCATTTGACATAAATATCTAATACCAAAAATTGTTTGAAGATTATAAGGACTATATCAATTGATATCTATTAAAAATATAAATTAAAATTTGCACATTTTAGATTAAAAAAATGATAAATGTGAAATTCACCTAATAAAATTTTAAAAGAATTTATACAAAGTATTTTACCTTTCACTTTCCAAAACCAAATTTTGTTGTATTTTTTTTTATCTTGGAAATGAATTTGGCTATTGGAAATTTAATGGGAACATAAAATATTAAGAGTGGATGGGGGAGTTGGGGGGAATCAGAATCTATTAAAACTTTAGCACTTCAAACATAACCATATCTGATAAACATTACCCTTATCTCAACATCACCATAAAATAAATCAAACATTTACTGCAATATATAATCATATCTAATATCTACTTGTATGTATCACACTCACATCACATAGACAACTCATAAGACATGGTACAAAGATTTGGTTATGCAAAAATTCTCCAAGGTGAAGGTAAAACTATGATGGGGATGACACCCATAAAGTCTTCACTACTATAGCAAAAATGTTGGTCTATTAGGGGTACATTTTTTATCACTTCTGATGATCTACCTTATGAGGGGTCTTCCCTATTAATAAAATCACATGACTTATTCATTCTACCTTGATTAAAGGACTCTATTAAGAGATTTATAAAGGTTTGTTAAAACTACTTTGTTAAGAGATTTACACCTTGAAACACTTTTTAGAATGTATTAGTACATGATCCTTCAGTTTGCAATATCATGTTGATAACATATATCCTCTATATAGTTTTTGATCACTTCTCTAATTTGATTTTTCACTAACTCTACACTTCAGTACTTCTCTATAATGCTCATTCACTCTTCTTGATTCATATTCACACTTCACATACAACCCAACTCTTGATCACATATCCTACACACACACACACAAACTATGACACAAAACCTTCTTAAATAACCTCTAGGTGAAGCTTTGAAATCATGATCAATGATCTAGATTCATTCTTTTTTCTGCATAGTCCTTGCTATTTTCTGATTAGCTAAACTACTTACATAGGGATTAATAAATCTTAATAAAATGCATAATCAACTCCATAACTAACTCCTTAATCATATAAAATCATCTCCAACACTTAAAACTAGTTTATCTCAATGTTTGTGCCATTATAGACAATCATGTCAAAACTAGCCTACTCAACACTTAAACTTGTTGATGCTCAACCATGTCTAATCTATATGTTGTCACCTAACTTCAACTCTACTCACCTCAGTCCATGTTGTCTTGTTCTCTATTATCTTGGAATACTCTATTTTTCTAGATCTCTATTAGACTCGACATAAGAATGAATTTGTCTTGTAAACTACTCTTTCACAATTTGGATAATGCTAGAGTACTTGGCGACCATAGACTTGCTTGGTACTAACTATTTCTTGACACAAACTAAAATATATAGAAGTCCTTTATTACATTTCTTGACCTATAAAGGATGAATTGGTTGTAGTGATGACCAACCAACCATGCCTAAAGAATTACTAAGTGTTTTGCATTAAAAATTTTACACTAACTGATAGTACCATGATTTCCTTGAGGATCAACAATCTCCCCCTTTCATATTACTGGAAAAAATACTTTTTCATGACCAAAATTTACATATCAAAACTAAAATATAAATACCCCCTTAGGATATACTCCATGAAGATAACTCAATCGATACATGGACTTTTGTACTTACAATTTTCAAAATATTTTTAAAACCCCTTTAGTATACACACCTCTGTGTATTAGATTGAGTGACTCATGAAATCAAAAATTATTATACACAACAAAATTGAAAAATACCTTTGATCATACCTTATTCATTCATTCCCCTTGTTTTTGTCATGGTTTTCCTTGTTTGCAACTAGGGGCTAGGAAGTATACCACACTTGTCCAAAAATGGTTTATGGGACCTTAAAATCATTGACATGGCATTTTCCCAATTTTTCTTTATTCCATCAAGAACTTCTATGTAAATCTCTAGTGTAGCTCCAAGATTTATCATATTTTCAGCTATGGACAATTGTTGATTACCTTGAATCAAATCTTTACCAATCTTGAGATGTTTTTTTCTTGACTGCCAAATTTAGCATCAACAAATCTTGAATATCAGTAACTCAACTCTTATTTTACTCTCTTCTTACATGAGTTTATATTGCTTCCCCTATAAAAATAATAACCTTGAAAAATGGACTGAACTTGAATTGGCATCCAAGGTAAACCTACTTGCACTCCTTTGTAAATTAACATCAATCTTGTCCATTTGATCTCTTATTTCCTTTGTAAATGCTATAACATAAAATAGCTTCCCAAATAATGAATTGATATCAACAATCAATATTTTTGTATCATTTTCTTGGTTAGAAAGTTCAACCATCTTTATAGCTATCTCGGCCGACACTTCCTCCATGACCTTAGTGTCATATTTTCTTTTAGCTCTTTCCATCAAGTTCTGTTGAATATCAATGTTAGGCTCATTGATCTTATTAACAATTTTCACTAAATTTTCAAGAATGGGGCCTTTCTCATCTAAATCGTTAACAATTAAAGTGTCGAGGAAAATATCCTTGATATTATACAAAAATTTATTTTTTTGTTTCTCTCTTCTAAGTTTGTCTTGCTTATCCTTTCTAGCATACAATTTACTTAATATTTGGATTTTCTCTTCACTCAAATTTGATTTATCCTAGTCTGGTATGATAATGTCTTCACCTAAGGTAGTTGTCTTACCTTACATGACCTAAGTGAGTGTCTATGCTTCTTCTTCAATTTCTTCCCCTTAGAATCTAGTGTGCTTGTGCTTGACACAAGTAGTTGTAAACCTTGGGTTTGAACTTCCAAATTCAGCTTGTGTGACTCTTGGGTCACATCACCTTTCTTTGCATCTTCTCCTCTATTTCTCTCTCTTGAATTGGTTGTGGTGTTAACACACCTGATTTATCTTTGATAGTAATTCGAAGTTCACCTATTGAACTTTATTTACTTGCCTCTTTTTCTCCCTCTGGTTGAGGTCCTGAGGTGATTGCCCGATTGATTGCAGTAGACCGATTTGCTTGATCTTTAGAGATTTTCTCTCCTTTCTCTTCCTCTTCATTATCAGTGCCCTTTTTGGTCATATTTAAATTCACTTTCTTAGATGGCTTATTTTATATAGTATTGGTCAACTGGTCCTGTTGCTCGGCATCTTCACCTTGTGCATAAACTTGACTAACCTTTTATTCAACTATAAATGTAGGAAAGGTAGAAGTTTCTTGTGTTGTGTCTACAGTTGTTGCACATACCTATGTGTCTATCTTTGGATTTTCTTTTATTTGAACCAACACATGATTAAGATTAATAAAAACCTCTATGGTAGGCATTTGAATAGGGGTCTCATCCTTTAGTTCTCCTTTGACCAGCATCCTCATTCTTTGGATTTTCTATAGGTTCATCTGCAATAGTGGTAGTTTACTGATTTTCACTTTCTTGAACCTTTCTTTATATGGCCTCCTCCAGATAATCAATCTCATCATAGTAATCCTCTCTATTTTCTAATTCAACTTTTAAAGGTTTGGTCTCCTTAGTTTCATCTTCCTTGTCCTCTTTAGGTGTCAATCTAAAGACCCTCTTCCATATTAGCTTACTTTGTTGTACAATGTCTTCAATTTAATTATTCAAAACTAAAAATTCCCTTTTATTAAGCATGAATTTATTTCTATACTTGTCCATGAACTGTTTAATTTTCTACTTTGTCAATTCAAGCATGATTTGAGATAATATAGATTCCCTAATCTTCCTCTCCATCATTATGACATATTTCCATTTTGCATCAACTTTTTTATACAATTCATTAGGGACATTGTTCCTTATCTCAAATGTTGTGGTATTGAAGTTTTCTATCATATCAACTAGGGCTTCTTCTATCTTGACTTTATCAATTTTATCTAACTTCTCATACTTAGTGATGTAATCAAAAAATGCTTCTACCTCGTGTTGATTGAAAAGACTACCTAAATGTCTATCTGGTGCTTCAATCTTCAGACTTAAATTAGTTTCATAGCCGAATCTTCAATCTAATTGGCATTTCTCTCAAGTTTTCATACCCACTATCAGCCTATCAATGGCCATTAATGGGCTATGATAATACCACACTCATCACCTTAGCTCCATTGTTCTTATCCTTATAGATAGAAAACTCTGATTATCATAGCATGTGAATCTATATTGTTCACCACCTTAATAATAATAATGCTACCACCTTTCTACACTTAAGTTGCCTCTCTTCACAGACCCATAAAAAAACCTTAATAACTTTTTATACAAATAACATTTTCCAAATTTCTCTAGTAAGAAGGTACACAATTAGGTTCTCTCAAACATATAAAAAATGGAGAGAAATCCAATAGTGGGTTTGTGAGAGATGACCCCTACAAGAGGACCCAAATTTTTGTGACAAAATATTTCTCCAATTAATGTGTTGGTGTTGCTTATGCTCAACTTTCCTCAACTTTTCCAAGCTGGTTCATGGTTCCAATAATATTTTTAAAACCAATATGGGATAGAAGCATTTTTTGATTACATCACTTAATAAATTAAAAATCTAGTAATCCAATGCTATTCCTTATATTGTGACATATCTCATCAATTATTTTAGGAGGCTTATCTACAAAAATTCTACAATGACTAAAATTATTAGACTCAGTCTTGTCATCATCATCTTCTTCATTTTCAACTACAAGCCTTCTTCTTGGTTTCTTTGCTTGTTTCCTTAGCTCTACCTTGGTTGGAGTAGGATTTCCCTTTATTTAACTAGAACCTTCACCTACTTTAACAATCTTTACCACTCCCTTCATTTGTGGCTCAACCTTTTTTTCATAGTAACTACCCTTGTTCTTGTTGGAAATCTAATTGAAAAGATCATTGTGAGTAGAAGATTGAAGATCAAAGAGGGAGATTTTTGTTAAAAAAATGTTTTCAATCATTGTTTTGTCATTGATGTCAAACCTGCTATCTGTAGGAATGAAAGTTGCTTATAAGATCCAAGTTATCACTTAGTTGATTGATGAAGAGGAGATGTAACAAGAGCACCTAAGGGAAAGGTTGAGTTATGATGTTGTAATGAAGTGCAAGGATCAGTTAAGACAATGGTTAAATGATGTATTGATAACATACTCAAAGATATAGAGGTTGATCATACTTAGAAACATTATAAGTATAAGTTGTAATAAGGTTAACTACAAAGCTTAAACTAAGTTCATCAGTGGGTGCCGAGCAAGCTAGTTAAAGCTGAGAAAAAGAAAAATTCTAGTGTGTGCCAAGTGATGTTTAGGTGCCGAGTGAAGTTCAAGTGCCAAGCAAAGTATCAGGTGCCGAGCATCAGAAAATCTTAGTTGGTGCCAAGTGAACTTTAGGTGCCAAGCATCATTAAAAATGTAGTTGATGCCGAGCATCAAGATTTCAATAGTGCCGAGCTATTGCATTATTTTAAATGACAAAGATTCTCCAAATCTGAGTTGACAAAGTGGTTGCCTTAAATTTTGTGAACCAGTTGGAGGATAAGGATGATGAGCTGGTGGCATAGAATTTTATGTAAACCATTTTTGGGAAAATTCAAAAGGATTATTCAAGAAGTTTCTAGAGGAAAAAAAAGGGGTTAGATACAATGAATCCTACCTAATCCATACAAATTGAAATCAAAGGAAGGAAGAATCGAGTAGGAAAGGAACTCTAAGACTTCTATCTAAGGAGTCATAGACTAGGAAGAAAATGCTACTAATGCTTCTGCTATTGAAGTGTCAAATTGTGAAGTGGTTAGAAGGGTGTCAAGGAGAAGGCATCTAGGAGAAGGAAGAGCATAGATGTTCTACATCCACAAGTGGTCAAGAAGAAATGGTTGCGCTGGTATATTAAGCATGGAGACTCAAGAAGACTAAGCTTGAAAGGAGGGCAAGCTATCAAGGGTTGCATAGACTAAAAGCCATGCAATGGTATGAGCTGAGAAGTGATATGAGATTTGCAAGTTAAGTTGTATGTTTTAATTAGGTCAAAGATTTTCTAATACTCTCTAGAAATTGTATTAGATATGGAAATCCTATGGACTTAGGTTGGTTTAATAGCCATTTGTAAATCCGTTAACAGGGTGGCATTCCAAGTGAATGTTCTAAAGTCCTCTAACAAGGCCCACTTCTAATAGGGTGGATAAATCCTCTGACAAGGTCACATTTAACAATGTGTTGTAAGCCTTTAATAGGGTAGGCCTTTCACAGGGCATCACTTCAGAAGAGTTAGAATCGAGTAGCATGTTACTACTAGTTTTTTCCAAATTGGATTTCCCCATAAATCACTGTGCTATGTGCTAATCTTTTATCAGTTATGCTTGCATGTTGATTTACAGTAACTTTCTTATTAGGAAAGTTAATGCTTAGATGAATGAATGGCTGAATGGGCAGGAAGATGAAGATGTCCAAGAGGGAGGTTCCCAAGCTCAACAAAGAAAACTTTTTTGCATCACAGAGTCTGAGGAAATTGCACCTTGGATCTATAGGTGTCTATGTACAAATCTCAATTGGAACAAAACATGTAAATCTAGTTGGACCTCTTACTACAGATGATTTGAGAAAAAGGAAGGAGCACAATCAAGCAATGCTAGAGATTACCTCTGCACTCAACTATGCAGAATATGATGACATCAAAGATTGTGACACTGCATTCAAGATGTGGAAAGGCCTAATGGATATTTATGGAGGAGATCAAAATGTCCAGAGAGAAAAGAGAGAAAGACATAGAGGAAATTTTGATGACATGAAGATGGAGGAAGGAGAAAATGTTGCTCAATATCCTACTAGAATGAAAGAAGTGGAAAGTGGAATACGAAGTCTAGGTGGTCAATTGGAAGAAGAAACTGTTAACAAAAAATACTTAAGAACTCTACTTCCTATCTATGCTATTGGATTTTCAGCCATCCAAGAGCTAAGGTGTGTACAAGGAAACACACTAACCTTTGAAGGTATAGTGGGAAAACTTACTGCATTTGAATTGTCCAACTTTGATAACTACAGACCTAAGAACCTTGAATCTACTTTCAAGGCCAAGTTGACAATAAAAGACACTGAGGAGGAGACATCAAACAAGAAGACAAGAAAAGGAAAACATGCATCTGGTGATAGCAGCATAGATGAGGAAGATGTGGAATAGTTGGAAGCACTACTAGCTAGGAGATACCATAGAGGCAAAGAAAAATTCAAAGGTAAGCTCCCTATCATATGTTTCAATTGTAATGAAGTAGGTCATATTGCTACAAGGTGTACACAGAAGAAGAATTGCAAAGAAGGAAAAAAGTATAGGAACAAGAGAGAAGATGATAGCAAAGACTACAAGGAAAAAGACAAAAGGTGCTACATTGTTGAAGAAGATTTTGATGAAAATGATGATAAAGCAGTCTATGTGGCCATGAAGGATGAATCATATAAAGATGAAGATGAAGCAACAACATTGGTTACCTATGTGAATAAGAATGATAAGTGGATCATAGATAGTGGATGCTCACATCACATGACAGGAGACAAAAGTAAGTTCATTATCTTTACTCAATATAATGGAAATAGTGTTATATTTGGTAATGATGCTCCATGTGAAATCAAAGGAAAAGGTTCCATTAAACTCACAGAGAAAATTTCATGTGATAATGCATACTATGTTGAAGGATTAAACTATAATTTTTTGAGTGTATCATAGTTAGGCAATGTAGGTTGCAAAGTAGAATTTGGAAACAAAACTACCAAGATCTATGACACTAATGGAAATCTGATAGGAAAAGGTGAACAAACTAAGAGTAACTTATTTTACCTAGATATGGAAGTGCAACCTATCTTTTTGTTAGGCTTGATGATGTGTGGTTGTGGCACAAAAGGTTGTGTCATGTTAACTTTGACAATCTGGTTAGCATCAACAAAAAGAAGAAGGTTAGAGGGTTGCCCAAATTGAAGAAACTTGAAAACACAATGTGCAAACAATGTCAACTAGGGAAGATGACCAAGTCTAGCTTCAAAAGAAAAACATACACTTCCAAAGAAGTACTAGAGTTAGTCTATATAGAATTATGTGGTCCAATAGAAGTGCAAAGCTACCTAGGAGACAGATACACAGTGCTATTTGTAGATGACTATTCAAGGATGATAACTGGTATGTTTTTAAAGAAAAACTCTGATGCATTTCAAATGTTTAAGTGGTACTTGTCCAGAGTTGAGAAGGAAATAGGTAAGAATCTAAAATGCCTAAGGTCAGACAGAGGAGGTGAGTTCACATCAAAGGAGTTTGAGATATTCTGCAATGACAAAGGCATCAAAAGGCAAACATCAATATCAAGAACTACACCTTAGAATCGTATTGCTGAAAGAAGGAATGGATCAGTAATAGACTTTGCTAGAACCTTGATGATGGAGAAAAAAATTTCTCTAAAGTACTAGAGAGAAGCTATAAGCACTATAGTCTACACACTAAATAGAGTCCAAGTAAAGAAAGGTACGCAACACCTTTTGAATTATGGTATGGTCACTCACCTAATGTTAAAAATTTCAAAGTCTTTGGTTGTAAATGCTATATTCTTAAAGACACTAGAAATGGAAAGTTTGATGCAAATAGTGATGAAGACATATTCCTTAGATACTCCACTAGAAGTAAGGCATATAAGTGTTTGAATACTAACACTAATAAGATTGTGGAAAGTGCAAATGTAAATTTTGATGAGCATGCAAAAGTCCAAGTTGATGAGTCAAAATATCTAGAAGATTATGGATCTTTTGTATACTTTTATGAAGGAATGACTGTTGAAGACAATGCTGCCAATTAAGTTGGGAATTAGCAACAAATCTTAGTATCAACCGAGTCACACCTAGTGAATGCTAAGCTGCATTCAGAAGCCAAGTTCTAGAATGTAGAAAATGCACATTCTGACTCTGAAATCAGTGCACATGAGAGAAATGTTGAAATACCAAATGAAGGAGAGAAAAATGACTCTGAAGCTAAAGGATCAAACATGGAAAGAAGGACAAAACCAAGGTTAGCCAAGTATGTGAGAAGACATCGCCCTGTAGATCAAATCATTGGCAACAAGGATGCAAGACCAATGACAAGGAATAGAATAAGAAATGAATCATGTTTACTCAGCAAGGTTGAGCCCAAAATAGTGAAGGATGCACTACAAGATGATGACTAGTATAAAGCTATGGAAGAGGAGATAGATCAGATTGAGAAGAACAAAACCTAGACCCTAGTTCTTAGACTAGCTAACAAGAATGTAATTGGTACCAAATGGGCATTTAGGAACAAACTTGATGACAATGGTGAGATAACAAGAAACAAAGCTAGATTAGTTTATAAAGGCTATGCATAAGAAGAAGGACTAGATTATGGGGAAACATTCACCCTTGTTGCAAGAATGGAAGGAGTAAGAACATTACTAGCATATGATGCTTACAAAGGTTTCAAAGTCTACCAAATGGATGTCAAGTCTATTTTTTTGAATGGTATACTGGAAGAGGAAGTCTACATAGAATAACTTGAGGGTTTTTTTGATGACAAGAACAAGGACATGGTCTGCAAACTCTACAAAGCACTTTATGGTTTGAAGCAAGCACCTAGAGCATGGTATGAGAGACTACACAAATATCTTGTGAAGATAGGATTTAAGAGAATAGATGACAAAAACAACTTATATATCAAGGCAGAAAAAGGTAAGACATTTTGATATCAAAAATCTTTGTTGATGATATAATATTTGGAGGAAAAGATGCTATATGAAAAGATTTTTCTGATCAAATGAAACATGATTTTGAGACCTCAATGTTTGGAAAAATCAAGTTCTTTGTTGGATTGCAAGTACATAAATTGAAGCATGGCATATTTGTGACCCAATCCAAATACATCAAGGAGATACTCAAGACATTTGGATTAGAAGAGTCAAAACCAGTTAGCACACCAATGGCAATAGGACATAAGTTATCTATGAATGATGAATCAGTTGAAGTGAATCAAACATTGTATAGATCAATGATTGGAAAGTTGCAGTATGTTGTACATAGTAAACTAGACATTGCATTAGCTATTAGAATAGTGGCAAGATTTTTTTGCAAATCCAAGAGAAAATCACCTGAAGGCAGTAAAGAGAATACTAAGGTATCTAAAAGGAACTGATAAATTTGGTTTGTATTACAAGAGAAGTGAAAAGTTTGAGTTAAAAGCCTACACTGATGCAGATTGGGGAGGTAACATTGATGACAAAAAAATTACCAGTGGAGGAGCACTTTTCTTGGGAAAAAGATTGATTACATGGACCAGCAAAAAGAAAAGTTGTACCTCACAGTCCATAATAGAAGTTGAATATGTTGCAACTGCTATCAATTGCACCAATATTGTATGGATCAAACATTTGTTGCAAGGTATGAAGGAAGATGTGAATGAGGCTATGATACTTTATTGTGATAATACAAGTGCTATCAAAATATCAAAGAACCCTGTAGTACATGTTAAAACCAAGCATATTGCAATCAAGTATCACTATGTAAGAGACTTGGTGGAAGACAAACAAGTGAAGATGGAATATGTTAGCTCAAAGTAATAGATTGCTGACATCTTCACAAAAGCACTACCTAAAGATGCTTTTGAGTATCTTAGAGGTAAGTTAGGGGTGATACCCCTAGCCAAGGCTACTTAAGAATAAGCAAGATTGTCCTGCATCAAATGAGCTGATTGTTGAAGATTTTACACATTGATGCAGAGGATATCTACTTTAGGATTCATGCCTAAAGTAATTGAAGTGTTGAAGTTCCAAATCACTCACAAGCAAGGTGATAGAGGGAGAAATTGAATGAATCTGCAAATGCTACACTTACATGGTAAGATGATAATATGTCTTTGGCATTGTTGTTAAAGAAGGAGAAGTAGTGAGAAACTGATCAACAACAAGTGATCAACAACATGAGGGAGAAAATGCAAAAACTGATCAAATGAAGAAAGAGGGAGAAGTAGACAAAAGACAAAAAATGATCAACAGTTGAAGACATAGAAGCTAATTAGAATAGAGAAAGAATAGAAAAAGAAGAGCGATACATAAAGAGGGAGAAAAAGTAAGAAGAGCAGGAAGAAAAGAAAGGATACAACAACTAAGAGGGAGAAGTAGAAATGAAGCAATCAAGATAGTAGATCAAGAGAGGGAGATGTGAAAACTAATGGCAACTCAATTAATTTTTGGGATTTGACTTACTATTCTAACCCAATTAGCATATGGTTAAATAGTTTAGTTTGATGGTTGACCAGTTTGGTTTGCCATCAATGCCAAAGAGGGAGATTGTTGAAAATCTGATTGAAAAGAACATTGTGAGTAGAAGATTGAAAATCAAAGAGAATGATTATTGTTAAAAGAATATTTTCAATCATTGTTTTTTCATTGATGTCAAACTTGCCATCTATAGGAATGATAATTTCTTATAAGATCCAAGTACTATCACTTAGTTATTGATGAAGCAGAGATGTAACAAGAGCACCTAAGGGAAAGGTTGAGTTATGGTGTCATAATGAAGTGCAAGGATCAGTTAAGACAATGGCTAAATGATGTATTGATAAGATACTCAAAGATATAGAGGTTGATCACTCTTAGAAAAATTAGAAGTATAAGTTGTAATAAGGTTGACTACAAAGCTTAAACTAAGTTCATTAGTGGGTGTTGAGTAAGCTAGTTGAAGCCGAGAAAATTTTCAATTGGAGCCAATAAAAAAAAAATTCTAGTGTGTACCAAGTGATCTTCAGGTGTCGAGTGAAGTTCAAGTGCCAAGAAAAGTATCAGATGCCGAGCATCAAAAAATCTTAGTTGGTGCCAAGTGAACTTCAGGTGTAAAAATGTGGTTGATGCCAAGTAACACAGTATGTGCCAAGCTTCAAGATTTCAATAGTGCCAAGCTGCTGCATTATTTTAAATGATGAAGATTCACCTAATTTGAGCTAACAAAGTGATTGCCTTGAATTTTGTGAACTAGTTGGAGGATAAGGATGATGAGCTGTTGGCACATAATTCTATGTAAATCATTTTTGGGCAAATTCAAAATGATTATTCAAGAAGTTTCTAGAGGAAACAAAATATGGGTTAGATACAATGAATCCTACCTAATCCATACAAATTGAAATCAAAGGAAGGAAGAATCAAGTAGGAAAGGAACTCCAATACTTCTATTTAAGGAGTCATAGACTAGGAAGCAAATGTTGTTGATGCTACTACTACTGAAGTGACAAATTGAGAAGTGGTTAGAAGGTGTCAAGGAGAAGGCATCTAGGAGAAGGAAGAGCATAGAGGCTCTACTTCCACAAGTGGTCAAGAAGAGATGGTTGCACTAGTATATTGAGCATGGAGACTTAAGAAGACTGAGCTTGAAAGGAAGGCAAGCTATTAAGGGTTGTAGAGACTAAAAGCCAGGCAATGGTATGAGTTGAGAAGTGATCTGAGATCTGCAAGTTAAGTTGTATGTTGTAATCAGGGCAAAGATTTTCTAATACTATCTAGCATTTGAATTAGATATGGAAATCCTATGGGCTTAGGTTGGTTTAATAACCATTTGTAAATCCTTTAACAAGGTAGGCATTCCAAGTGAATGTTCTAAAGTCCTCTAACAAGGCCCACTTCTAACAGGGTGGATAAATCCTCTAACAAGGTGACATTTAATAGTGTGTTGTAAGCCTTTAATAGGGCAGGCCTTTCATAGGGCATTACTTTAGAAGAGTGAGAATTGAGTAGCATGTTACTAGTGGTTTTCCCCAAATTGGGTTTCCACATAAATCACTATGTTATGTGCTGATCTATTATGAGTTATGCTTGCATGTTCATTTACAGTAACTTGCTGATTAGGAAAGTTAATGCTTGGATGAATGAATGGATGAATAGGCTCACAACACTTACTGAAAAAGTTTGAATTGGACGTGTTGGACCTTGAATAACTGATTCACCCCCCCTCTCAGTTATTCTAAATCATTTCTAATAGTTCTTGGTCTTGACTGACTGGGAGGAGTAGGGGTTAGTTTAGTCACTTGCTTCTTCAAGCTCTCCTTGACCTTGGTTCGACAATTACAATAAGTTTTGCTTTCTTTCCCTTTGTCTTGGCCACTACTATTTCTTTACACTTCCTTTATCATCATCATCTTTTCTGCTAGACCTATCTTCACCTTTTCCTTGTGTGATTTGTAAAGGCATTTCTTGTTTAGCTCCTTCGCCTAGTGTCTTCTCCAAGCTCTTAATCATCTTCTTTCTCTTTTTATTCATTGGGGAAAATTTTAATTCTATTATAATTTTGGTCTTTGCAACATCATATTTTCCAAAAGGTTCAACATCTTTATCAATCTTCTATGCTATAAATGTAGTAATTGCTATAGATAATGCATCTATGTTGACTTCATAAGGTAAGGGTCCTAACCATGCTGCCCTAGGAATCATAGCTTAAAAATATGTGTCATTAGTGTCTACTAGAAAATAACCATAATCATAATACTTATCAACCAATAATTTTTGAATTATCCTCCTCTTCATCTTTTGTTTAAATTTCTCAAATATCTATCCATCACATTGTCAAAATTTTCTCCCAACTAATGAATATAATCATTTGCCTATTGTGTAATAGGTCTTCCTTGTTCTCAAAAAACATCTTCAATTGTAGGATAAAAAATCTAAATATAAAAGAATATACAGATAATTAACAATCCAAACTTAAACATTTTGTTTTTGGCCTTCCTTATGGTTGAAAGATTCTCTTCTATCTAGGTTGATTAAATCTCGACAAGATCATAAGCTTGATCTTTCTTCATAATCTTCTATGCTTTATCAACTACAACGTATGGAACACTATGAGGTTGACTCAAATGATAAAATTTTTGAGCAATGACTCTTACTCCAAACTCAATTTTAGGAAAAAAAATTGTAGAAATTGTTAATCTCCTTTTGTTGCATACTTTCAGAGTGTTTTCTTCAATCACATATTGGTTTTGGCATAACATGGTTTTCTTTTTGTCTATCATAGGATAATAATTTCCATTGTGGATAATTTTCTTGGTGATCTTCATTAGTCCATTTTCCAACCATAATTGCATGCCATGAATCTTGCTCAACTTTGAAGTTCCAAGTGAAATTTAGGGCATGAGTTAACCCTTTCTTAGTGATAATTCTTATGTTATTCCTTTAACACTCCTTCACACAAACTCTCATACACTAATATCACGTCATGATCACCACCTTCTCCAACCTTACACATATAGCATGAACTTACATCATGAATCATAAATAATTCTAGTGGAATCAACGATTGGGCACCTACATAATTACACTTCATCACAATTTCTAGGACTGCCTTATACTTAGATGGGGGACATGAATCATTATTAACTAATTGAGCATTACTAACCTCTAATCCTTTATTCTTCATAGTTGTTGATGAACTAGTTTCCATTTCTTCAAATTAGGGTTTTGAGTATGAGCTCCTATGCAACTTAACAACTACCACTTCTTTACAATTCATGATGACTATCAACAACACACTTTGAATCTCTTTACAATCTCTAATAAATGCTCTTTAGATGGTCAAATTCACTCTTCTCTTTAAAAAAATGAATGATTGGTGCTCAAAATGACTTAGAAAATCTTGTATATAGCTCAAAAATTTGATTTTAGGGCTTCATTATTATTTTATCTATCTCAGCCAACATGGGGTAACTTGGTTATAATAATACCACATTTCATCAATTTGGTTAGTGCCACAACTTGATCACAATTACCATTCCATCACAACCACTTAACACTTACAAAACTTTTAATGCCAACACTCAATCAATACTAGTAGTTCAACATGGCATCAACGTACATAACTTTGTCCAAACATCAAATTTATCCTTGTGCATTCTTTCACATGCTTAAAATGACATCAATGCATTCAATCTTCATAATTGATGTAAAATTTTACAAGTTGAAACACAATTTCACACTTACCTCTTTACTTAGTTTGTAGTAGGGGGATCACCTGATTTATTGGATTGGGAGATTTCAACATTATTGACACTGTTGGTTTCTTCTTCCTTCTTTCTCTAGGTTTAATTCATCTAGCTTCTTACTTGTTCAACTTGAATAATTACTTTCCCTTTGTCTTGTTCATGGTTGAATATTGATACCCAGTTCATACAGTTTCTTCTTAGGTTACCAAATTTATGAGACTGGTAATAAACTATACCACCATTCATCTAGCTTTTGAATTTTCCTTTGAAATGTGTCCTTTATGAAATTTTCTACAATGACCTTACTGTCCACATAACTAACAATTTTACCATGTATTATAATCCCATTTGATCTTGTTACCTTGCCTAAGTACATTTCCTTGATCCTTTTGTGTCCAATTCTTCTTAGCATTAGATCTATAATCATGTTCTATATGACCATACTTCAAACATTAATAATATTATTGAAATATAGAAGTAGCTAGCGTCTTACTAACCTTTTATCTATAGTCATGTGCTTGACTATCCTTGTTTATTGCATTTGAAACAATAACCATTAAATTTGAGCTTGGGATTTGACTTATCAAACTTTTTCCTACAAAAATTTCCAATGTGGCATGGTTTTCGATAGTGATAACAAGTAGGATTCTTGTTCTTTAGTTTTATATTCCATTATTTCCTTTCTTAGATGACTCTCCTTGCTTAGTTGATGATATGTGCTTGGTATAGCCTAATTCATAAGTATCATGAGGTCTTCCCTGTGCTCTCATATGTTCTTCAAGAATCCTTATTGCTTCTTTAGGTTTGTTCATCCTTTCAATGAATTCCTTCTCAAATTTCAACTCATTCTCCAATCTATCATTCTTAGATTTCAGATTTATGTTCTCAAGTTCCTTTCTACTGTTCTCTTGAGTAGCTCTCAATCGCTGATTGACCATGTCAAATCGATTATCTACCAAAGTTTGTACCTTAGTAATATTTTCAACCAACCTTGCAATCATTTCCCTCTTATCTCCTTCAATCCTAGCTTTATCATCTTTATCATTTTTCTTTTGTTTAGTGACTTCACATAACCTTACTAACACTGTTTCATGTTCTCTCTCCAATTCTTTTATTTCTTTATTTAGATTATTGTTCTTTTCTAGTAGATCTACTATTGCTGCATTAGTGTCACTTGATCCTCCTTCATTGCATATGTCCTCAACACTTTATTCCTTTTAATCTATTCCATTTTGTTTAATTTCCATCTCCTTCCTTTTTTATAAGATATTCCTCATTTTCTCTTTAGCAACCTTGACTTGTTCTAGGAAAATCTACAAATCAATCTTCTTGTTCTCAATTGTCTTTCCCAACTTATAGGCTTCCATCTCCAAGATCTTGTCTCTCAAGTGGTTATACCTATAATAAGAGAACTAATATCTAATACCAATTATTGAAAATCTAATTGGAAAGTAAGATATTGAGAGGGGAAGGGGGGGGGGGGGGGAGGTGGGGGGGATGTGGTGGGGGAGTGAATCATAATCTATTAAAACTTTGACACTTCAAACATTAACCATATTTGACATCTTCACCATTAACCATAATCTCCACATCACCATAAACTAAATCAAATATTTACCACAATATGTTATGATATCTAACATTTACTTGCATGCATAATAATCACATCACATAGACAACTCAGAACACATGATGCAAAGATTTGGTTATGCAAAAACTCTCCAAGGTGAAGGTAAAACTACGTCTGGGATGACACCCATAAAATCTTTACTACTGAAGCAACAATTTTCACCTTTTAGGGCTACAATTTTTATCACTTTTTATGATCTACCTTGTGAGGGGTCTACCCTATTAAGAGCTTTATGAGACTTATTTAATCTACATTGATTAACAAATTTTACCTGATAGCTAAGTGAGTACTCTATTAAGAGATTTACAAAGGTATGTTAAAACCACTCTGTTAAAAGATTTACACTCTAAAACACTTTTTATAATGTATCAATACCCAATCCTTTAGTTTCCACTATAATGCTAATAAAAAATCTCCTATGTATAGTTTTTGATCACTTATCTGACCTGATTTGTCACTAACTCTACACTTCACTACTTCTCTGCCATGCTCAATCACTCTTCCTGATTCACCTTCATACTTCAATTACAACCCACTTCTTGATGACATATTTTCTACAAATGTGAGGTAGGTCATAAACCTTTCTTAAATATCCATTAGGTGAAGCTTCTAGATCATGATCAACAATCTAGATTCATTCTTTTTGCTATTTAGTCCTTGCAATTTTCTGGTTGGTTAAATTGCTTTGATAGGATTAATGACTCTTATAGGAAGATATAATCACCTCCATAACTAACTCCTTGATCATATAAAAGAATATTCAATATGAAAAAAATGGTTTACCTCAATGTTTGTTCCATTACAAACAAACATGTCAAAACTGTCTCACTCAACACTTGAACTTGTTGATGCTCATCCATGTCTAATTTGTATGTTGTTACTCGACTTCAACTTTACTTAGTTCAATCTATGTCATTGGGTATCTATTATGCTTGGCATACTCCATTTTATTCAATCTCTATCAAAATTTTCATAAGAATGAACTTGGCCCATAAACAACTCTTTCAAAACTCAACCAGTATTGGAGTACTCGATGACCATAGACTTTCTCAATAGTAACCACTACTTCACACAAACTAAAATATATACAAGTCCTTTATTACATTTCTTGACTTGTACAAGATGACTAGGTTGCATTGATTACTTACCAACCCTTCTTAGTGAATGACTAAGTATTTTCACTAACTGACAATAACATGATTGCCTTGAGGATCAACATTTGGCACCATCCAATAATGTTCTTTGAATTCTCTATGTTTTTTCCTATACAAAATAAATGCATGTTTTAAAAAAATGGATGTGAGCTTCATGCATATGTTATACATGTGAGCAGTAATTTGCATGTAGTAATTTTGAAATGATCTTAAGAAATAGATATAGACATTGAACAGCATTTGTATCATCAAGTTCCATTGGAAAAGTGCATGATTTTTCTCCATTGTGCTCTCCTTATCCATGTTCACTTTAAAAGAAGTTATTAAAAACCTTAAATTGTATCTAGTCTCATGCCCAAAACTTTGTCAAAACACACCAACACTTGTTTATGAAGGGGTTAACTAGGTAAAACTTCACACATAAGTCATATGATATTGCAATTATGATAAACCACTAAGTTGAATTGATTGTGTTACCAATGTTAGAATGCTTGAGTGTCTAAGTCTATCATGTTTATGTTATAAGTTTTCTTTTTGAGTTTACTAGATAGATTATACTATTCGATGTTAACATTTAGACAAGGGTTAAGGTTTTTGTTAAAGTTCACTAATATCAGTTGTCTATTCTAGAGTAGACAAAAACCCTAATTGTATTAACTTTGTAATTTCCTAACTTTATTGATATTACAATGTTAAATCTACCACTTGGAAGTTTACTATGAAAGAATGTGTAAATTGCTACTTAAAATTAACACTTAAGTGAGTAATTTAATTTCATAGCTTGTGCATCTAATTGATATGCTTTGATTTATCATCAATCTAAGGTCATTCTAAATTATTAGATTTATTTACTATATTTTTCTATTGACAAGAGACTGAAGCCAAGGTTACTTATTATTATGTGTCATGATTAATAATAATAATTTATTAAGATTGAGTAGATTTGAACTAAGGTCCTCCAAGATAAGAATCTCTAAATTACCCATTGTATTTTAGGCTCTTGCCATATTTATTTACTTACTGTTAATGATAGTAGACTCTATCAATTAAATCTACTATTATTGGAATTCAATCTCTTATAAACTTTATAATTCCCACATCTTAATACAATGAACCTAATCATATTTTATTAATTTTCATATTCAATAAAAAATCTAGAAATATCATGTTTAATAAATATAATGTCTATTAAAAACTTTATTTAATACAAATAAGACTTATCAAATTATATTTAACATATTAATATAAACATAGTTATTAACTCTAATATTTCTCAAATATTATATTTGATAAATATAATATTTTAAAAATCATATATTTGTAAAAAACATATTTAATACAATTCCATTCTTTTTATTAAACTTGAATATATTTAAAAATTAAGTTTTAATAAACTAAACTTAATTTTTTTTTTAAATTTTAAATAAATTATATATTAATTACAAAAAACTTAAACATAAATTTAATTTTAAATAAAAAAATTTGAATAACTTTTAATTAATATAAACTTAAATTCATTTAAATTTTATTAAATTAAATTTTAAACTAATTTAAATATTTTTAATAAGTTTTTTTAAAATGGTCCTTTCATAGGGATGCAACCCGCTACACATGGCAAGTTCGTGCTTGCCTTGTGCAGATCATTACCAAGGTGGGCCCCACAAGAGGTGTAAAAAACCTTGCCTATATATATATATATATATATATATATATATATATATATATATATATATATATATATATATATATATATATATATATATATATATATATATATATATATATATATATGGGCTGCGACCCTTGTAGGGAATTTTTTTTATTATATATTTTTTGTTTTTACAAAAGGCAAGGGGTTTTTTAATAAAGGGAACCCCTTCCCCCCAATGATTATTTAATCTACTTGTATTTTTCTTAGCCAAGTGGGGGTTTTAAATATTGTTATTTAATTGACTAGTTTTTTGTGTTGAGCAGTTTCATTTCTTCTCCATACATTTTCGAGTATCTTGTTGATGCACTTTTTGCATATTCCCTTTCAACTTCTTTTTTAGTTTTTCTACCTTTATTTTTATTTTTCTCACTATGAATTAAACCTAATGGGTATGTATATATTTCTAGAGTAGATGATTAAATTATTAAACCACTAAGAGACTAATTTAATTGATCTACTTTCTCTATTGATATCATTGAAATCTATTGAGTGAAATTCTAGAATACAACATGTTATAATTATATTAATTTGATGGTCACAATATGTCCATTCTATTTTTTTTTTAGACTGCAGGAATCAGTGCAACACGACCCCCCTATAAACTGCAGTGCACCTGGTAAACTTTTTAACGTGACCGGTGGCATTGGCGCGACACGCCCACTAGTAACATGAGGATGGGGAAGACTAGAACCCGTGACCAACCCCCTGCAATAGGGAAGATTTAGTCAATCGAGCTAGGGCCCCTGCCCATGTCCATTCTATATTTTGATGCAATGCTTGGCAAGAGAATCCTCAAAGGAAACGTCTAAGCCCCCAACAAATAACCACACAGTGGAATATGAACAATAACATAGAGATTTCAATATAGAATAACATCAATTCTCATAATAGAATCATAAGATATATATTTGTTAGTGTAAATAATTAATTATTATTACACTTTACTTAAGTTTACTTAGGTTAATGCACTATTTTATTAATTATTAGATTAGACACCTAGGAGTATGTGTGCCCATATGAGTTATCTTGTTGACAACACAAGAGTTAGCATCTCATTTTAGCACATGGTGTCTATAACACATGAGTTTGCATATTTATCTGAGTTGTCATGTAGACAACACAATTGTTCACACTCTAATTAAGCATATGGTGTCTACAACATCTTTTTATATGACACACCTTGATAGGCCAACACTGGGGAAAATAATAACAAAAGAATTAAAAATTTTATGATGAAGTTAGGCTGGTCTATACGTGTCAATCGGAGAGTGTAAGGTTGCGAAAGGTGTCTGAGCAGTATGCTATCAAGGGGTGTAGCTTGTGATATGAGCAATTATGAATGCATCTACAACACAAAAAATTGAATCTATGAAAAGCCAAGTAAATCCTAGTGACAAGAACTATCACTTCTTGGCAACATGAACTTCAAGAATAGAAATAACTTGACAAAACTAATTTGTGATAAAATGGCTAAAACTCACAAAAACAAAAATCATTAATTAATTAAATTACATAAAAATAGATTTATTACACAATCAAGCATGAATATTGAATGTAAATACATACTGTACAATGCTAAACTAATCAACATATAAATAAATACAAACTTAAACTCACTCAATCAAATAAAGAATCACCAGGTGACTTTAGAGTGGGCCCACCTCCTTAGCTTCCTGGTGATGAAGAGACAAATTGATTTATAGATTCTTACCCATGCACATGAATATAGAATTTATGATTTATAATAAATATAATCTCTGTACAGTGCTGTGCATTCTATAAAACCTATACTTTCCTGTGTTCTTTTTAGAACTATACGTTATCTCATACATCTATCTCTTGCTGCTTATATAGATGTAGCTTATAACAGCTTAGACTAGAAGCCAACGTACAAGAATATTTACAGGTTGTAGACAGTTGTAATAGAGAATAACAATTTTGGTTCCTGCCATGTAAAACATCCTCCATCCTATTTTAATCACCAAATAATAATAGATATATAGCAATGTAACAAAGTTCGATTTCATGCCAAGAATAGGCTATTGTTTTGAGCATTCCAACAAAACTGTATTATCTATGATTTCTGTTTAACAATTTGAAATGGTTATTGCATAATGGAATTTGGTCCACGTGAGGCATCATATACATTTGTTGGCATTCAACGCACCATGTTGTCTTCCCCACACATGTATGCATTTATGTTCAGAATAATTGGAGTAAATGGCACTTGATGGGTCATTGTTAAATGTGTCTAATCTCGGGTATGGCAAATAATATGTGCATTGAATCAGTTAGCTCCCATCGCTTCTATAGCCCCTGATTACCAACCTTCCTACTCGTCCATTCATTGGATAGGATAATAATTTGTTGATCCATTCATTGGCTCATCATTCCCTGTTGATCTTCCTTATGTATGCGATATTCACAAGTTGATGGAGCTTTAGATTGGTGTAACAGCTACAAAAATATATATAGAAGGTGATAGGAAGAACCACAACATATATACATGTTAGATAAAGACAAATTCATTTTTTTATTCACATATTTTATCTAAAAACTAAAATAAATATTACTTATATATATTGAATTATATGTAACTTAAAATGGGAAAATGGTATAAAAAGGGAATATAGAAATGGAAATGAAAGCAAATAAGAGGGATAAATAAGGGTATAATTTAGGGCGTAAATATCTCTCGTCACACCTATGTAAGCTTATCCCTTCATCATCACACTAACTTTAGTGCTCAATGGAGGATAATCCACTCTTGGTGGACATGTGCTTAGTTGTGAGACTTATCATTTCGCTAACTCCTAGTCATTCTAGAGGCCTCTATATTCAGCACTCCTAGTGTTTATGTACATCAATTCATTTTCAAATTGTTATTTTGATCATACTTTATTGGTCCATATTGTGCTAGTGCTTGAGATTCTTGATCTTTGGTGATTTTTCCCTAAGACAAATTCTTACATGGTATCAGAGCTGAGGGAGCTTCTCTTCACATAGCCATTGGAGACCATTCTTACTTCACCTCTTAAAGGACCTTGATTCAAATCTAGAGAGTTTGCAATCATTGGGAACATCTAGAGCCAAAACAAACCTCACCATTGTGTCTAGAGGATCGATTCAGTGAATTTTGACTATAAATTTGTCTACCCTAGGTGATTGTCAAATCTGAGGCAAATTTTTTTTGCAAATCGAAACCCAAAGGCCTAATTTGCAAAATTGGCATGATCTCTTTAGATTTGTGCAATTAATTTTTCAAATCTAAATATTTTTGCATCTCTTTATTTTTTATTTTAAAATTTATGTTTTATTTGTGAAATTCTACAAAAAAATTGGCCTTTTAGGATAGTAGGAGATATTTTTTTTGTAGGACAAGATTGGAGCTTGCTGGTGCAAATCAACTATTGGCATCATATTTAGAAGATCAAAAAACCACCAAATTGACTTTTGTTTCATTAAAATTGGACATCTGAGGTGAAATCGAAGTCAATTTTTGGAGGTACAATGGCAATGATTCAAGAAAAATAATTACAGAGGTGATTTTCAAACAGCGATATCTCCCTCATACATACTCCTTTTTTGAGTGATTTTTTTTTGGTAGAATTTCATGATCTACACATTGGTGTAGGATGTTTGATATCTCTATTCTTGAATTTTTAATAGGTAAGCATTTTTTGCAAGTTCAAGTTCTTAAGGGGAATGTATTCTTGACTCAAGTGCCTCATATAATATGGGTTATTTAAAAGGACACTTTTCTTCATTAAAGAAATATAAGGTACCTCACATCTTTGTAGGAAATGATACACAAGTGGAATTTGAACATAAAGGACAAGTTGAGATGGAAAATGAAGAGTCCAAAGACATTCCATATGTTCCTAACCTTAGCACAAATCTCTTTTCAATTTACCAAATCACTCACTATGGAGGTGGCAATAAAGTTGAGTTCCTTCTTGATTTAGTAATGGTGTAAAATCTTAAGGATGATTCAATGGTTGCAGTGGGTAAAGTCAATCATGACATAAGGCTTTATTCTTTCTCCCACTTTGTGCCTAAGTCTTTTTCATATGCCTTGTTGACACATTCACAATCACAAAGTAAGTTATGGCATGAGCGATATGGACATCTTGCCTTCCACTATCTTCATCAACTTAGCTCAAAAAATATGGTCAAAGGTCTACCTACTATCAAATTTTCTATAGGTGAATATTTAACTTGTTTAATGGATATGCATCTAGAAGAGAAATTTGACAAAGGGAAGTCTTTGTGAGCATTAATTGTTCTTGAGTTGGTTCACATGGTTCTAGCAAGATTTTTTTCAGTGACATCAGTTAGCATAGGTCGCTATGTCCTCACTTTCATTGATGACTTTTTACACTACACATCGATCTACTTTCTTAATCATAAGAATGAAGTGTTTCATAAGTTTCTAGCCTTCAAGAGTCATGTTGAGAAGCAATCAAGTAAAGCCATCAAGGTTCTTTATATGGAAAATGAAAGTAGATATGTGAACTCAAGACTTAGAGACTTTTGTGAACTTGAGGGTATTGATCTTCAGAATCTAGTAGCATTTAGTTTACAATGGACAAGTTTTGCAGCAATGAGGATTAGAACTCTTAAGTCAATGGTAAGTTGCATGATTCAATCTAAGTCTCTTGATCCATCACTTGAGGTAGAAGCTATAAGTAGTGCCAATCACATTCTTAATAGGTCTTCTTATAATGTCTTAGATGGAATGACTCCTTTTGAGGCATGGTGTAGAAGAAAATCAGTTGTGAAACACTTTAGAGTTTTTGGTTGTCCATCAAGTTGCTAGATCTGAACTTGTTCTTTTTAGCAGTGTTGGAAGGGGTGACTGCAAGTATCAACCCAAGGATAGTTGAGTAGGTTTCAGAGACATTGTTCATCTTTGGGATTGTTTCTACACATTGCGGAAGCATCTCATATGTACCTATGATATTGTTTATTCCTAAACAGAGGAACATTATTCAACAATCATGGATCAGCTTCTACATTCATCGTAGAGTAGCTATCACTGATCAACATTCTACATTTGGGGTTGGGACTACCTTGTCTCCTTTCTTCTTCTTTTTCATCTTCTTTCTTATGGGGGGACTTTTTCCTCTTATGGGGTTTTTTCCTTCTCATACTTCTCTATTGTATATAAATAATGTATGGTGTAATTGGGGGGGAGGGGGTCTTAATTACCCCATCCATCCATACATCTTTTTTTTTCATCTCTCTTTCTGGGGGAGGGTTTTTTCCATGAGGTTTTCACTCTTTCTCTGCTTTTAGAGAGATTGCATTGCATTTGTACATGGGTGCCTAACATGGCCTAGTAGCTAGGACCCATCATGCATTTTCATTATAGCTTTTGTGAGCTTAAATGCATTCCCCTAAGTTTCACTTAAGAGGGGGTTTTAGTGGAAATAATTTATTATTATTACAATTTACTTAAGTTTACTTAGGTTAATGCATCATTTTATTATTCATTAGATTAGACACCTTGGAGTATGCGTACTCATATGAGTTGTCTTGTTGACAACACAGGAGTTAGCATCTCATTTTAGCACATGGTGTCTACAACATATTTTTACATGACACACCTATATAAGCTTATCCTCTCATCATCACACTAACTTCAGTGCTCAAAGGAGGATAATCCACTCTTGGTGGACATGTGTTTAGTTATGAGGCTTATTATTTTGCTAACTCATATTTATTCTAGAGCCTTTATATTTGGGCACTCCTAGTGTGTATTTACATCAATTCATTTTCATATTTTTATTTTGATCATACTTTATTGATCCATATTGTGCTAGTGCTTGAGCTTCTTGATCTTGGGTGATTTTTTCCTAAGGCAAATTCTTGCAATATCCAACATGCCCTGCTATAAGGCTTTTTAGGTTATGGCCAAATACAATGAAATTATAGTAGTAATTCTAAGAGACAAAAATATCCAACCATTAGCTAGCCTAGATCCACAATCTCATAGAAAACTCCAAGAAAAATCTAAACTTGTACTCACAAGCTACCAAACAACCTTCTTATTCTCAAAGCCACACTTAGCTAGTAGCTTTGCTAAATTTCATTCCTCTCAGCTACTCCATGCTGAATGATAATGATTCAAGTTTCCATAAGACACTCTACTTATACCCAACTAAGCCTCAAGTAGGCCTAGAAATTTACAAATTAAACAAACCTTTACATTAAAAACATATTTAAGCCATAAGTAAGCCAACAAATAGATATTAAATACAAAATTCTTTAGTTGACTTACAAGACCTATTAAATACACCTAGAATTAAGATCTAAGGCCCAAATAAGTCCACACCCATCTCCAAATTGATCCATGTTATGATCATTTTCTACATTCATTAAATGCATCAAGTCATTCAATAAAATCCACAAAAACTCCAATAAGCATGCCAACTTGCTGAGCATCGACAAAATTCCAAGCATTTCCAAGAAATGTAGTATAAGTTCATAAACATAGAATAAAATGAGAAATGTAGTGTATGCTAAGCTCCCTTAGTGATTGAGAACCTTTAGTGACTAACATCCTTTAGCAACTAAGCTCATCTGTCAATACTGCATCCAAAAACTACCTAATAATGATTAAGCATCACCTCTTCTTTGGCCAAGTTCTCCAACTCTAAGGTCAAAAAAATTTCAACATGAAGGATTACCAACTTCCCTAGGATGCTCCTACATTAGACACCCTAGGTGTGAAAAGATGTTCTTAGAGGCTGGAAGAACATCTTGTGGAGTTCAACACATAAATCCAAAATTGGTTCTTCACATACATTGTTGATCTCTAAGCCTATGTTTCCAATTAGTATCCAAACACTTAGTCATTTACTAGGGAATATTACAAGGTCATCACTATGACAAAGTTATCTAGTAAACTCTTAGACACCCTAGGTGTGAAAAGATGTTCTTAGAGGCTAGAAGAACATCTTGTAGAGTTCAACACATAAATACAAAATTGGTTCTTCACATACATTGTTGATCTCTAAGCCTATGTTTCCAATTAGTGTCCAAACACTTAGTCATTTACTAGGGAATATTACAAGGTCATCACTATGATTGATTTATCTAGTAAAGGTTGAGCATACAACACTTATACCCAGAAAAACAATGATTTTTGAGTATTTAGTAGTGACCAAGTAGATGAACGAGCTCAGAAATATACTAGAGACCGAGCATGTAAGTTACTAAGTAAACAGGATTATGGAAGCTGAGTAAAAAAATGATGATTTTTACATTATCAAGCATTAGAACACTCAAGTGTTGAGTAGTTCAATTTTGACATATAAGTTTGTAATGGCAAAAAGACATATGTAAACCATTTTGGCCAACTTTTCTATGATGTTCAATATTTGAAGAGCCAGCTAAGGAGTTGATTACACTTCATTATACAAGGTAATAATCCCAAGGAATGCAACTCAACCAATTAGAAAATAGGATTGAAACATAAAAAGATGATGAAGTATAAGTCATCAATCCTATTATAGAACCTTCATCTGAAATCTATTTATGGATGATTCTAACCCTAGAATAAGAGGTGTAGAGGTTAAAGGCATGAGTGTATGCACATATAAAAGAGTGAAGATGAAGTATAAAAAGAATGCAAACAGAGAGCAATCAGATCAAAAGATCAAATCAATGATAAAATAAAGAGGAGTCCCAAGATCAAATTGTAGAGAAAATTTAGGGTCAAGTACTGAATCAATCATTGTTAATTGAGATAGGGTAAATCTCTTAACAGAGTGGTCTTAATAGATCTATGCAAACCTCCTAATAAATTCCTTACTTTAGTATGAGTGTAAAATCCTTTAAAAAGGTGAGACCTAATAGTCTCTTAAGATTTTAATAGGGAATACCCATCATAGGGTAGATCATACCTTATGATCAAACATTGTAACCCTAATAAGTTAACTTAATTATTGCAACAGTGAAGGTTTGTGGGTTTCACCCCCACCCTAGTTTTACCTTCATGTTGAAGTATTTATGGGTTACCAAATCATTGTGTTATGTGTTGAAATATTTATGGATGTGATGTATTTCTTACAACACTTCATTTTTTATGATAGATCTATGAGATGAATTAGGTATGGATTTATGTTATTGGTTTTGAAGCTAAAAGTTTAAGATCCTAATCCACCTCCCCTCTTAGTATCTTGTTTCCCATATACCTATTCCAACATCCTCCAAGTTATTAGGTTGCATTCTCTTCCCTTTATTCCACTTCTACCAACCCTTTCCAACAACAATCACATGGTTGCTCTACTTATGCACATCCTTTTTTGGTGTAGCATAGGTTTTTTTTCCACATTGATCTCTAACCCTCATAGAATTCTTCAACTCAACTTGACTCCCCATGTTCACATTCCTCTCACCAATTTCTTTATTCTAGAAAGGAATTAGTGAAAAATTCATGCCACATTTATTAAATGTAAATATATTCTTGATACAATCACGCACAACTATATAATCATACTATGCAGGTCTACCAAGAAATATGTGACAAGAACTCATGTCCACAATATTACATAACACTTAATCCTTTTATTGCCTATTCTAAAAATCAACAAGATATTTCTCCCTCATTTCAAAAGCATGTTCATCTTGTAACCAACTAATCCTATAAGGACAAGGATGTCTCACTCTCTTCAAACAAAGCTTCTTAACCATATCCTCAGCAATAAGGTTATAGTAACTACCACCATCCACAATCATAATTTAGATTTTACCAACATACTTGCAATGATTCCTAAAAAAATAAATCCTTTGACAAGGTTCCAATACCCTTTTACCAATTAGTACTCATTGAGCCAATAATTTCTCTCCTTCTTTCTTAGGTTCATTGACCGAGTCTTTAGCCTCATTCACAAAAAAAAATCCTATCACTAGCATTTTGGTAATAATCATAAACTCTATGTCTTTCTTCATTACAAAAATAAAAATTAACTTTAAAGGAAACCTTACCCATCCTCTTCCTTGGCTCAATAGGTGTTGGTTCATCCTCTGCACTTGGTTTATCCTTTACTAAGTTATCCTAATTATCCTTCCCTTGGGAACTATGGTGATGTCTCCTCTTCAACTTATCTTCTTCCTTCAAAGAATACTAATAAACATCCTCAACCGAAGCAATATTGAACATATCAATCTCATCCTAGATATTAAATCTCAATCCATGAATACACCTAGCAACCTTCTCCTTAGATAGTTCTCTATGTCCAGACCAAATTATTAACTTGTAGACTTAGTCAATATAATATTTCATAGAAAAATCCTTCTATTTCATACTTTGCATTTGTTTAAGTAACTCGTGTTCATAATTAGAAGGAATGAACTTAGCCTTTAATTTAGTCACCATAAATCTCCACCTAGTGATCTTCATTTCACATTCTTCTTTTGTATCTCGCTACAATTATTTCCACCAAAGAGAAAATATGTCCTTTCAACTTAGTTTATTCCAACCTCACTCTAAGCAGATCTCCAATATACTATAGCTAAAAGTAGTCTTCCAATTCACCAACCCAATCAATAAGGTCTTCAAGATTCAAAGTACCTAATAAAATTAGGAACATCTTGTTGACAATTGGCTATATGTAGATATGTAAATGTTGTCACTTATGGAAAGACATGATATAAATGCTTGTATAACCTTAGAAATAAAGATACTTAGCTTTTTGGTACTTAGATAATTGTCTAAGTATGGAAATGGTTTATAGTAGTGCATTGTTTTATGTATAATTAGTTTATACAATGTTATTCTTGAGAAATAAGATATATGGGAATAATATACATGTTGATGATGATGTGTATAGCCTTGGACATTAGTAAAAATAATGTAGAAGAGAGACATTTAAGATGTACAAAACATCAAAATGAAAGGTAAAGGAATTATTTTATTTAAAAAAATAATTACTTGATCAATTAGGGATGAAATCCTAAGTGTTTACTCTAAGTTGGGAAAGTTTATTTTGGTCCTAGATGACCTAGCATAAATTTGTGAAAAGGCATGGTATTTATGCAAAGACATCTTGTGAGATTATTTGTAAGTGACATGCGAAAGTTGTGAATGCAAAGTTTTGTATCATATGCAGAAGTGAATTTTTGATAACCTGATTTTGTGATCTGAGATTGAGCTGAGGTCAGAGATCATTGGAAATAAGCAACAACATCCATACTTCTATATTCAAGGAACTTTAATTACTTGTTTTGGAAATGAGCTCTTCTTGTGATTGAAAGTGCATGTTTGGGTAGTGAGCTCTTCTTGCACACATTGTACCACAACTCCTAAGAGGGTTGGAATCTCTTAATAGGGATTCAAAGTCTCCTAACAAGGACACATATGTACTTAGTGATTTTATAGACTCCTAATAGGGTCCATCCTCTAACAAGAAAAAATTATATTAGTACATCATCTTGTGGGTATCATCCCCACCAAGGTTTCCCTTGGCTAGGGCTTCCCTAGTTAACAAAATATGGTGTTATGAGTTCTCTTTATGCATGTTTACTTTATTATACATGGTTCAAAGTAATAAATAATATCCAATTGGTGACGAAAGATTTTAGAATATTGATTCACCCCCCTCTTAGTATTCCCTATTTCTAACAATTGGTATTAGATCTCAGTTACTCAAAAGAGGCTTAAAATCTTGAATAAGATCTCTATGGATATGGAATAGTTAATGAAGAACCTTGAAGAGGAACTCAAAAAAATTGATCTTCTTACTGAAGAAAGAGATAAATTGAGAGATAGATATGAAGACTCCAAAGTATACATTAGACAACCAAAGGACAAGATTGAACATCTCGAATCTGAGCCTGAATTTATTGAATCTAAAATTAGTAATGATGAATATTCAAAGCTAAAACTAGAGTATAAGGTCTTGAAGCATGAATTGAAGACTACCAATATAAAGTTCAGTTTGAAGAATGATCCTAGCAAAGTTGAATCTAATTTGAAGACTAAAAATTTGGATCTTAGAGCGAATCTAGCAAAGAGGACATCTGAATTTGAAACATTAAAAGTAGATCATGGAGAACTTCATAAATACAACATTATTGTGAAAGGTGAACTAACTTAGAGGAAGCTATAGCTTGAAAATATTTATTCTATTAGAGGAAAGCTTGATGAAAAAATGTTAGTACAAAGACCTGCCTATGATGAAATTGGTCTTGGTTACCTATTTAACATGTCTACAAAGAAACCTGAAAGTGGATCAAATCTAAAAGAAAAGGAAAAATCCAATGATAAGATTGAATCCAGTCAATCTTTTGATAAATCTAAATAAGTTGGACAAGATAAGGAATCTAAGAAATTGGATAAACCCAAGAAAGTGGAATCTCCTAAGGAAACTAGGTATGATTTTTGAGGTAAGTGTTTTTCATATAATGAAATAGGTCATATGAAAATAATTGTACAAATAAGTCATTTAATCATGTTATGACTTTTTATTTTCATAATTGTCATGGTATTGGTCATAAAGAAATTAATTGTAAGAAGCCTAAATATGATAATGATAAAATGAATAGTAGAATGTCTAGAAATACTAACCCTATAGATAGAAGAAGATCTAATGAGAGGACATCAAGAGAAAGAATACCTTATGAAGAAAGAAAGAAGATCACGTGTTATAAGTGTAACAACTTTGGACACATAGCCCACAACTGTCAAGCACCTTTTGATCAATATAATCCTAGAAGTAGAACCCTAGTATATCAGTTATGCAACAACTTTGGACATATAGTGAAGTATTGTAGAATGGATAGAAGAAACAATGAAAGAAATTTTATAAGGAGAAGGAACAATGAAAGAAACTTTAGAAATAGAAAAAATGATGAAAGAAACTTCAGAAATGACAAAAGGAATCATGAAAGGAACATCGAAACTAAGAAAGATAATGAAGATCAAAGAAATGTAATAAGTGAACTTTGAGAAGAAATTAATGAGACATTTGAAAAGTATTAACTATCAGATCTGAAGAAAAGTTAGATGATGCAGAAAAAGGAAGATTGAAGATAGTAATTGAGTTTGATTCAACCAAGTTGAATTAAGCTTGTTCACAACACTAGAATTTGAAACTTCATTTAGAGATCAAACTATGCATAGAGAGGTTGAAAAAAGATGTATCTAAATGAGTTTAGACTAAAGCTAATGTAATGCCCCACCAAGGGATCCAAAGAATTACACTAAGTTTACCAAATTTTATTTTATTTATTTATTTATTTTTTAAAACATGAAAGATAAACCATTCATAACATTCGTGGAAGCAATAGTAACATCCAACTGAAAGTAATCATAACATAACAGATTACATTCTTCATGGATCCCTTAACGTAGTATCACATCTAAATTAACTATTCATCTAACATCACATCCTTATGAAATGATACAACCAACATTCTTAAACTACATACAAGTGTCCTTTTTTTGTAATTACATTTTAGATTGCTCAATCATCCACTGTACATGTTACAAGGTATGAAAAGCTTAAAAAAATAGAGCATCCATGTAAATAAAGTACATCATCATCCAATATTAATCCATGATGCAATAAAAGTAAATGAAACTATAAAAAATACATGATACACCATCATCATAAAGATATAGAAATCCATCATGTAAGATAACCATACATCACAAACATAAATAACTAAGTGCACGGTTCCTCCCAACCGTAAATAGCATCATTAGACCATCATGGATCCTAGCCATCCCTCCATGCGTAACATTCCAAAGCACCGAAGAGATCATTGGTATTAACATAGTAGGAATGTCACTCCTAAAAACATCCTACTAACATGCAAAGTAAAACATAATAAATCATCAACTAACATATGCAAATCATCAATGTAAGGAACATACTAGTAAATACATCTATCATAAGGTATATCATCTATCATAATGATCCAAGAATATAATGAAGATAATTACCAACCAAGAAAGCATCAGACACGATGTCTGAAATGGATCTCAAATGATAAGAGTGGAAAATACACTACCACCCAACCACGTGGAACCTAAGTGGTCCACTCCCACCGTGTTGAGATAATCTCAAGTCCCAAATAGGCTATCAATTCACAAAGCACAAATCTCTATAAGTCCAGGAATCCTAAAAATATACTACTCAAGGGTTCCATCACACAAATTCGACATCTAATTCCCAGAGGCACACAATGACATGTAGGAAACCTACTATGCAAGCGGGAAAGTGTCATCGCATTTATCATGTACAAGTTACCCTGGCAGTTAGCTAAACTCCATGGGTCCATACTGATCTCATGCGACATACTCTCATACTGACGAGGCATACTACGGAATGCAAGGTCGCAACCATGCGTTCTCACTACTCCCATCCTAGCCTGTATAAGCGCTCAAGGCATGGGTGAGAACATCAACAATTATCTTTTTAGGTTCATTTAATCCCCATTTAGTGTGTAAATGTTATCACTTATTAACCAAACTTACAATGAGTTACCTTGGCAGCCACCTAGGGCTCGACCCCCATTGCAAGCCACTTTTCGACACTACAAGTAGATAACCTACCCTAAGCTCATGAAATCATACAATCACCACAGTCCTGTACAAGCGACTGTAAAAAAAATTCAAAAGATAATCCATAAAAAGAATCATCAAATATCCACAATATAAGCATCAAATATTCATAATAAGAATCATCAAATCTCCAAGATAAGAATCATCAAATCTCCATGAGCATCTAGAAAAAGCATCCATAGAAAATCATGACCACAACAGTTCTCTGTTGGCAACTGAAGGCATCACTAATAATCATAAGTATCCATTGGTTCTCAACAAGCAACTAAGAATATCTCAAAATTATACTGATCGAAGACTCCAGAATGGTTGAGTCAAACATGTCACAACATGACATCATCAAAAAATAAATCCACATTTCAGTCCCATCATGGCGACTAGAAAATAATCCAAGGATAACTGATCAATGAATAAGAAATGATTAGCTCAAATGTCTCATACACATACATCTCAGCTTCACACATGAAGACTGATGAACAATAACAATCAGTAAATACAAATATTTCATAGAGCACATGATCACATTACCATGGTTGGGCTTATAAAGATCGAGACCAAATAAGATCAACATGCCAACACGTCTCATAACCCCCGAGCCTCTGGTAATAGCCTAAGACTGGTCAACACTAGTCAACCCAAAACCCAAAACAAGAAGCATATAGAATACATGATACAAACACATGTTTTGGTTTACTTAAATCACATAGTTGAATAATGTGTAGGGGTTTCCATTTTTCTGTTTGCAAGTATACCTCAAGTGTCTAAGTTTCATTATTTGACCTACAAGTCAACCCATTTGTTCCCCGATAGCATTATCCTTCCATTATTAAGAATTAAATTCTAAGAATAACCTAAGGATAAATATTTACTTATTAAATCATTTGCTTTTATTTTCTAAGATCCATAGTACTAATTGGATAACTCTTCCTTAATGTTACTTCTACATTTCAACACAATCAAAGGACCATTATTCATTTATAAAAGAACCAATTATCAATCTTCGAATAAGAAGAAGATAACTTTATTTATCTCAATCCATTAACATAGGTACACCATCCATGACCTATTACATCTTATTAGTTTTCAATTAGAAACTTAATTAAGTATTACTAAAGTTTGATTCTTTTAATTTAATCGTTATCATCATTGACAACCATATAATATCTAAAGTCATAATTCAAGTTATAAGACTTATCAACTTCAATATAGATAATCTACAATCTCATTATAAGAATTATATCAATTAAATCTCTATTACATAACTTAATTATTAATTAAATCTAATTAACTCTCATTAATTGATTTAATTAATAATTGCATAACCATAGCAATGTTCCAATTAATATCAGTTGACTAATAACAACCTAAAATTCTATAAGTTGAAAGTCAACTATAATTCAATACTCAAATGATCATATTAAGAATTCAATAATAATAATCTTGTTAATAATTAATAACAAGCTATATTGGAAATCTTATTAATAATTCTATACTAACCAAATTCATCACTCTTCAACAATGTTCCCATTTATATTTTAATAATAACAAGTTATAATAAATCCCCAATACCAAGTATTATTATCTCAAATAAGTTTCCCCTATGTATGTTGATTCAATTAATTGATACTCCTCCAAATTATTAACCAATTCAATTTGATTAATATCTTTTACAGTACTTCAATCATTAACTAATCTTTTATAGATTAACTCTGATCGTATTAATTGATAACTATTTAAACTATTTATACTATTATTTATTAATAGTTTGTTAGACCCAACAAACATTAATAAATAATAAACTTATCAAAACTATTATTAATCAATCTAGAGAACTTTACATAAGCTTCATTAGTTAACTCTTAATACCATTAAGGTATATCAATAATTATAACATATTAACAATTCAGATTATAACTAGGTTATTAAATGTTATAACAATGATTTTGACCCTTGTCAATTAAATCCAATATCAGAAAAGTCTCCTCATTTAAAATTACCATTTCTAAATTATTTAATATATATTAAATAGTATTTAATATAAATTATAAAAAGTCCACTATATAAATTATATTAAAATATCTTTTCTTTTAATTTTCTCTGATTTAAAAATCCATTACTTAGATTGACTAATATTTAATTACACTTCTTCTACTATTAACTATTCTTAATTAAATTTGATTTAATTAAATTAGATAATAAACCATATAAAACTAATGCATATTAATAAGATTCTACTAAGGAAAGATTGCAATAATATCTTTAATTCATTCCATGCTTTGATATATTATTTTTGTGAAGTTTAAGCATAAAGAACTCTTGGTTATGGAAAATGGAGAAATATCTATCTTTGAATAAAATAGTCCCAGTACGACGGCCATATCTTTAAATAATTATTTTCTAAATTTATCCAATAATTTCACTAATGGATTTGGCCGTAAATTTTCAAACCATTTTCAAATCTATTTCAATTTGATTCTAATTCGAACCCAAATCCGTTTAGATCTAATTTCTTCCTTAATTGGATCTAAGGTTTTTCTATTATTTTCTTTGCAACCATACATATCTAGATTCCAATTTAATCATAGATTCAATCACAAAGAGTATTCAGACACATAAAAAAACATGATGAAGACAAGAAGAGAAATAGTGCAAAGGGAATATGAGAATATCACGAGTGCACCTAGACACTGATGCTAATCTTCCATGCCTCAGAAGTCCTTAGAAAATCCCTTCCTTCTCCAACATTCGCAAATTCCTCTATGATCCAAGCCAACTAAAATTTTCACGTGACAATAAGTGCTGGATTCTGATGCTAATTCGCTCTTCCTCAGAAAACCAGTAGAGCAAGCTCCCTTCTTCAGAGTTCTTGAGTCCTCCAATGCTTCAATTGCTCTCCACGCTATCCCTAAGCTTCTATGAATGCTTGAATATAAAGAACTTTCAAGAAACCTTTGGAATGGTTCTTGAAACAGCTGGAAGGTGTCACCAACTAAGCATGGGTCTTTTCCAACTTTTTTGATGAGTCATAGAGTTGTAGACACCTTGTGCTTAATTGATGCACTAACCCTCATGTTGTTGACACATGTTAATTCCCACGCAAGCTTATAACTCCAATTTACTTTTTAAATAATTTCTATTTAAATTTTATAACTTTCATTTTAATTTTTATAACTTTAATTATTATTATTTTTTTTATTACTTTATTATTATTTTATAATTATTATTAATTTTAATTTCTAGTTTTCTTTTATTTAATTCCTTACCTCAATAATCCACATTTAATTAATCACAATCAAAATATGAAAGATCATGATATTTTATCAATTTTCTCAAATAAATAATTTATTAATTAAATCTATTTGTTAAGACTTAATTAATAGAAAATTCACCATAGACCTCCAAGATAAAATATGAAAACCCATCATAGAACAAATCATACAAAATAAATCTAAAGAGTTTAATATCATGAATTACGTCATCTGACGCATTCAGAGGGTACTCAACTTAGATACTTGTCCTAATTTTCAATTAGGATAAATGGCTTAAAGGGTAAGGATTTGGACTTGAGAATTTATCTCCCCTCTCTTATCATTAAGATAATATAATAGGGTACGCTCATCCTGGAAAATTCAGAGAAGTCGATACCCGATACCTGCAACCTGCATAAAAATCATGCATGTACAAACACAATATATACTAAACTAAACAGGCAATGGTAGGAAGTGGTGCATCGTGTAGATCCCGACTAGCAGGTGACTACGACTCCCTTCCTTAACCACATCAAACACGCCATACAAAAGCAAACACGCAAAGAAAACACGCACACCATACACATGCAAGTATGGGGTAAGTATCCATAAGAAAACACATATGGTAAATCATCTTACTAATTATCATTAATAACTGAAAGCACTGAAAATAATCATCATGCATACTTGAAATGTAAAGTCTAAGTAATCTCATCACATAATACACTAAATCCATAGCACAATATCTGATAATCTCAAAAGAATGTTGCTAACCAACAACATAAAACTAGCTCTAAAAGAGTCCAGCAACAATAACAAAATGTGAACTAGGGGCAGGCACTACAGCTAAGCTCACTTGCAATTTGGTGCTTATTGGAATTAGTTACAAAGGAAATAAGAATTACTGTTACAACAAAGAAAGTTTATTCTTTGATAGAAGATAAAATCTATGGTTTCATAGAAAATTTCATGGAGCAAAGTTTTTTAGAGAAATTTTCATGACGAAAGGAAGATATGATTAACCTTGGGTAGCATTTGAAGATCAAACAGATGATTTTGAGAAAATATTTGGTTTCAGAATGAAATTATCACTTTTTGCAATTTAGCAAAGTATGTAATTAATGTAATTTTAAGTTCGACAAATAAATGGAGTACATTATTTCTACATTGTGATTATCTCATATGCTTAGAGCACTTAGAAGCAATTTTGAACAAAACCCTACTTCGAAAAAAAGTATTTTATCATTTTTTGCATAAAATTTCTTTGATAAATTTCTATTTGGTGAAATCATGGATATGTCAATAGTTCATAATTTTGAGGATATTGAGAGATCCAAATTGAAGGTTGTACTTGTGAAACCCTTAGAAGGAAACCTTAATTTGGCTCTATCAACAACTCCAAACAATATAGTTTACTTGGAAGATGTAGGAAGTTACTTGTCTAGCAAGTTTGAAACTATTGGAGGTGAATTTATGAACAAATTTTTCAATCATGATATGATAGTGAAGCCCATATTTGAAAGATTTAAATTTATTAAAATATTATTTCTACCATGAACTTGATACCGAAGAATGGACTCAAATTATATTAAGAAAAATTCATAATGGAAAGTTTTGGATGGGAGACAATGTAGTTGACAATTCTGCTGACCTTATTCATGAAGTTACTAGTCTTATTAAACAAGGTAGTGTACCCATTAGTGAGAAATTAGTCAAGAAGAAAGTCAAACTCAATACTAAACTAGTTTATAATGGAAAGGCAATGGTGATCAACACCATTAGACAACATGATGTGAGATTCTTGAGCAAAATCATTGCACATTCTATTTGTGCAAGTTCTAAGAGTGATGAGTTGTTAGTAGGCTTTATCTATGTAGCCTACAAGATTCATGTTGAGAAATAACAAGTGAATTTGAGTGATATTTTGAGAATACAATTGCTTGAGAATTTGGAGAAGGTTAAGAGAACTAAGAATGGTGTATTTAGATTTTAGTTACTAATAAATCATATTTTATTTCATGTACTTAAAATATTTCTATTTCTATTAGTTACAAAGATTATTAGTAGTGAAAGATGTACTATGGATAAGATAAAAGATGTATGAAAAAGGCATCTCGTACATAAAATCTTGGATATTGGTAATTTGATTATGAGAACATTCCAAAATGAAATGAAACAAAGATTTAGAATTGCACAAAAATTGTTGATAGATTTAAGGATGACACATGTTTTATGGTAGATATATACCTAACTTATGTCGAAGCAATAGAACCAAGGGAAACATCTCTTGAACCCTTAGGTTATGAATTGAGTGATGATGCAGCTATTGGTTACATTGATCTATTATTGTACTCTAGAAAGGATCAAGCTTCATATAGTTTTGGAACAGATGAAGAGTTAACTCAGTCAACATACTATGCATCTTTAGAAAAAGCATCTCATAAGAAGATTGAGACTATGATGAAGAAAGAATTATTTGAGGCTGATATGTTAGAAAGAGAATCACATCAGACAAACAATATCTAGACTAAAACAAACTGTTGAAGAAGGTGTAATGTATATGACACCTCTATCAATTGGTCAAGCATCAGTTGTATCCATTGTAGTGACTTCTATAAAGAAGAGCATCCCATATGCTATTGTATCAACCAAGAAACCTAGTGAGCCCAAAAGGAAGTCTAAAAGTCTAGTAGAAGTTGAGACTCATAAGATAGAAAGAGTTAAGTAACAAGCTATTGGACCTAAGAAGAGGAAGAAAACATTGTTTACAATTTAAGATTCCAAGGAGGAATATGAAGAGGAACAAGAAGTTAAACAACCTAAACAGGTTATTGTTTCTAAGAATCCAACAAGTAAAACAAGGCAACCCTAGAAACTAAAGATAGAAAAGATTAACATAGCTATTACCAATGAGGGTAACCTTATGAAAATGAATAATTTTTATGATTTGTAAAATGATATTGAGAAAGAGAAAATTGATATCTCTACTATGAGATATATGATTCTTAACAATTTGAAACTTGAAGACATTGAAGGCATTGTGAATCAGAAAGTCTATGACATACTTATAGCTAAGAAGGCACCAGTTCATGAAGAAGACATGGAACTTTGAAAATTCGTGATAAGAACTATGTGCAAAACTGATGATGAACAAAAAGTTATAAAATTGATGAACAATCTAGCAGATTACTTATGAAGTAGGATGAGGTCGTTTCTATTTACGGGAGATGAGAAGAATGTCATAGGAAGTGAAACAATTGTAGCCATTGAAAAGATGATGATTGAACTAAAGAAAAAACCTACCACTATAGAGAAAACTTTGAAAGTGTCAGTAAGTGGTGATACATTGCAAGTTGACGAAACTAATATTACTATTAATATTGAAGATGATCTTTTTAATCAGCTTGAGTCCCATTTCAAAAACATTAAAGATTAGTTTAAACTGATTAAAGAGGAGAAAAGGTATTTAGAAGAGGAAAATAATAAGGTTGAAGAAACCAAGTTGAAGTTTGTTTGAGGAGGAGAAGAAGCTAGAAGAAGAAAAGAAAGAACAAGAAAGGAAGGAAAAAAATGAGAATGAAGAAGAGAGAAAGAAGGGAGACAAAAAAGAAGAAACAAAAGGATGATGAGAATAAAGCATCTAGCTCATCCATTCCACTATCTATTACTAACCTTACAAGTGATGATGATGATCAATCTAACCTGATCTCATCTTTGAACAAGTTGATCGAGAAGAACAAGAAATTCAAGAATATACAGAGATCATTAATGGAGGTGACTGATAGATTGCATAACACTATGGCATCCAACCATATAGGAACAAACCCTAAATAGAGATCCAAAGTAGTAATAAAATATTTTGATGATGAATTTATAGATTTGTTAACTATAGTAGAATCTAAGGCTCAAATTTCTCATAATGCTAATATTTTTAGCACTGTTTGTTAGAACATAAAGAATAATTTACTAAGTCTTGATACTTATATCAAGGAACTTCAAAGATGTCAACAAGATGGCAAGGTATTGTACATGAAATGTATGTTATCTCACAGGTTGACTAAAGATTTGGATAATAAGATGAAAGGGGTGTTGGGTGAGCTAGAAGCTCTAACAAGTAAGTTACAACAACCATCTAGCAAAGTTGATGATTTTAAAGGAAAAGTTACTGGCATTTATATTGACATCAAGAAACTACAACTTGAAAAATAGAAAAATTTGAGGAGATTGTTAGATTTTAGAGAATGTATAGGTCTAAAACTATCAACCATTAAGAGACAATTGGAGGAATGTGTTAAAGAAAAATACACTTATTCCAATTTTATATATTCTAACCTTAAAGAAAAAGTTGTGAATGTGATGTTTTCTATCATATGCAGAAGAAATTTTTTGATAACCTAATTTTGTGATTTGATATTGAGCTGAGGTTAGAGATCAACTGAAAGAAGGTACAACATCCATACTTTTATATTCAAGGAACTTTAATTACTCGTTTGGGTAGTGATCTCTTCTTGCACACATTATACCACAACTCCTAATAGGGTTGGAATCTCTTAATATGGATTCAAAGTCTCCTAACAGGGGCTCATATGTATTGAGTGAGTTTATAGACTCCTAATAGGGTCCATCCTCTAACAAGGAACATATATATTAGTATATCATCTTGTGGGTATCATCCCCATTGGGGTTTTCCCTTTGCTAGGGTTTTCCTAGTTAACAAAATATGGTGTTATGAGTTCTCTCTATGCATGGTTACTTTTATTATTTAGTATTACTTGTTTACTTTCTTATGAATGGGTCAAAGTAATAAATAATATCTAGTTGTTGAATTTTTTTTTTGTAGAATACTGATTCACCCCCCCTCTCAGTATTCTCCATTTCTAAAACATCCATCTTAGGCTTCAACTTCAACTAAGATCTAGATCTATCCAATCAACCAACCCTATCTTTCACAGATCTCTCCATGTGATCAGTTATGTCTTCACCTATAGATCCAACAAATTCAAAGTCTTTAGGAGTTTCCTCATAACCATCTTTAGTACCCACATTATTAGGTACACCAATAATAACTTTCATGATCTCATTCTTCATCAAATCTATGTTGGATTTCAAATCAATTTTAACCTTCTCTAACATCCTTACTCCCATAACACCACAAAGATCATCAATTGCCCTTGGGTCCAATCTTCTTATAGGCATCTTCCAAGATCTTTGTAAACACATAGAAACAAATCCACAAGATCAACCAGATCCAACCTTTTTGTGATACCACTTGATGCTTTGCAAGGTAGGAGAATCCCCAAAAGAGATGTCCAAGCCCCCAACAAATAACCACACAATGGAATATAAACAATACCACATATATTTATATCCATAATAACACTAACTCTCATAATAGAATCATAAGATGCACATCCAACATGCTTGATTGTAAGGCCTCCCAGGTTGTAACCAAATATAAAGAAACTATAGTAGTAATTCTGCATGACCTCACAAGATCCAACCACTAGCTTTCCTAGACCTACAATTTGGTAGAAAACTCCAAGAAGAATCTAAATTTTTACTCACAAGCCACCAAGCAACCTTCTTGTTCTCTAGTCCACACTTAGCTACTAGCTTTACTAAAAATTTCTCCTCACAACTACTCCATGCTGAATGATAATGATTCAAAAATCCATAAGACCCTCTACTTATACCCAACTAACCCACAAGTTAGGCTAAAATTTTAAAAATTAGTAAGCCTTTTCATTAAATACATATTTGAGCCACAAGTTGTTTTGCAGTAGATATTAAATACAAAATGCCTTATTTGGCTTACAACACCCATTAAATGCACGTAGGATAAAGATCTAAGGCCCAAATAAGCCCACACACATCTATAGATTGATCCATGTCATGATCATTTTCTACATGCATTAAATGCACCAAGTTGTCCAATCAAATTTGCAAGAACTTGAGTCAATATGTCAAATTGTTAAGTGTCAGCAAAACTCCAAGCATTGCCAAGAAATATAGTATAAGATGAGAAACACATAATAAGCTAACACATATAGTGTATGCCAAGGTCTATCTACAACTAAGAACCTTTAGAGACCAAGCTCCTTCAGTATCAGGATCCTTTAGTGATTGAGCTCATCGGTCAATACTACATCCAAGAACTACTTAATAATGATTGAGCATCAGCTCTTCTCTGGCCAAGTTCTCTAACTTTAAGGTCAAAACAACTCCATTATGCAACATTTCCAAATTCCCTAGGATGCTCCTGAATTAGACACCCTAGCTGTGAAAATATGTTCTTAGAGGCTATAAGAACAGCTTGTGAGGTTCAACACATAAATCCTGAATTGGTTCTTCACATCTGTATCCTTGAAGTTATCAACTTGCACACTCCTCCCTTTATTACACTTTTGCCAATCCTTTACAATAGTAGTTAGATTGCTGCTCTACTTCTACACATCCTTTCATGGCATAGAATAGGTCATTTTACACATAGATGTCTAACCCTCTCAAAATCCTTCATCTCAACTTGGCTCTCAAAGCTTAGGTTCCTACTACCAATTTCTTCATTCTACAAAGGAATTAGTGAAAACTTCTTGCCACCTTTCTCAATTGTAAATACATTCCCTATACAATCATGTACAACTTTAAAAGCATGCTTCCAATGTCTATCAAGTACTATGTGACAAGAACTGATGCACACAATATCTCATAACACTTGATGATTATACTTGCTATTGTGAAAATAAAAAAGACACTGCTCCCTCACTTACAAAGCATGTTAATATTTTAACCAACCAATCATATAAGGACAAGGATGTCTCACTCTCTTCAAACCAAGCTTCTTAACCACCTGCTTAGAAATAAGGTTATGAATTTTACCACCATCCACAATCACATTGCATATTTTAACAATAGACTTGCAATGAGTCTTGAACAAATTACTCCTTTTACAAGGTTCCAATCCCATTTTACCAAACAATACTCATCAAGCTGATAAGTTATCTCCTTCCCTCTTAGGTTCATTGATCGAATCTACAACCTCATTCACAACAACAACTCTCATATCACTAGACTTATGGGAATATTCATAAGCTCTATGTCCTTCTCCACCATTAAAAAAAAAAATAACTTTAAAGGAAACCTTATCCATCCTCTTCCTCAGATAAATAGGTTTTGGTTTATCTTCAACACTCAATTTATCCTTTATCTAGTTATCCTACTTTTCCTTCCCTTAAGAACTACACTAATGTCTCCTCTTCAACTTATCTTCTACATTCAGAGCATATTTATAAGCATCTTCAACCAGAGCAATATGCAACATACCAATCCCATCCTATATATTAAATCTCAAGCCATTAATATACCTAACCATCTTCTCCTAGGATAGTTCTCTATGTGGTGACTGAATTGTTAACTTGTTGACTTAGTATAAGCTTTCATAAAAAAATCATTTTCTTTTATATTATACAATCATTTAAAAAACTCAAGTTAATAATTAGAAGGAATAAACTGAGCCTTCAATTTAGTCATCATCAATCTCCATGTAGTGATCTTCATTTCACCTTCTTCTCTATCTTGATGCAATTCTTTCCACCAAAGAGAAGCATGTTCTTTCAACTTATTTTGTGCCAACCTCACTCTAAGAAGATCTCCAATATCCTCTAATTCAAAGTAGTCTTCTTATTCACCAATCCAATCAATCAGGTCTTTAGGGTTCAAGGTACCTAAGAAATTAGAAAGATCTATCTTATACTTCAGCTTCAACTAAGATCTAGATCTATCAAATCAACCCACCTTATCTTCCATAGGTTTCTCCATCCGATAAGTTTTCTCTTCATCACTATATCCAACAACTTCAAAGTCTTAAGGAACTTCCTCATAACCATATTTGGTACTCACATTCCTAGGGACACCAACAATAGCTCTCATGATTTCATTCTTCACCAAATCCATCTCAAATCTAAAATCTGTTCTAACCTTGTCTAAAATTCTTGCTTCCACAAAATCACATAGATTCTCAATCACCCTATGGTTCGATCTTCTTCTAAGCATCTTTCAAGATCTTCGTAAACCCAAAGAAAAAAATCCACAAGATCAACCATATCCAACCTTTGTTGTGATACCACCTAACATAGTGTAAGGAAGGAGAATCCCCAAAGAGATGTCCAAGCCCCCAAAAAATAACCACACAACAAAAGATAGATAATAAAACAGATATTTAGATCTAGAATAACACTAATTCTCATAATAGAATCATAGAATTTATATCCAACATGCCTGACTATAAGGCCTTTTGGGTTACAACCAAATACAAAGAAATTATAGTAGTAATTCTACAAGACCTCGCAAGATCCAACCATTACCTATACCATACTCACAATTTTTTAGGAAAATCCAAGAGGAATCTAAACTTGTTATCGCAAACTACTAGATTTGCTAAAATTCACTCCTCTTAGTTATTCCATCCTGAATGATGGTGATTCAAGACTCCACATGAACCTCTACTTATACCTAACTTAGCCACAAGTCAGCCTATGAATTTACAAATAAAATAAATTCTTACATTAAACACATATTTGAGCCACAAGTCAGCCTACAATAGATATTAAATAAAAAATTCCTTAGTTGTCTTACAACACCCATTAAATACACCCAACATAAAGATCCAAGGCCCACATAATTGCACACACATTTCTAGATTGATCTATTGGAAATACAATAAGAAGTAAACTTCTGAGGGTGAGGGGAGGGGGAGGGGGAGTGGTGGTCCTAAATCAGTAGCTTAAACTTGGACACATAAAACTTTCACCACATATATATCTCATGCATTCAACGAGTAAACTTAAATAACATGTAAAGCATATACATCTAAATCATGTAACACATAAGAATTCACACACATAACACTAGATATTATTTAGAAACCCTCCAAGTGAGAAGGTAAAAATGGGGTGGGGATGACATACACAAATCTTCACTATTGCAGCAATAAAGAGTATCCAATGAAGGTTACAATGTTTTGACCATGAAACATGATCTACCCTATGAAAGGTCTGCCCTATTAAAGGATTGCAAATACTATTAGGTCTCACCTTGTTAGAGGATTTTAACACCCTATTATAAGTGTGCCTAGTTAAAGGACTTTAACTTACAACTAAGTAAACACCCTATTAAAAGATTTCATACAGCTTGTTGGGACTACTCTATTAAGAGATTTCGCTAAAATCACTTGTTAGAATGTCTCAACATAGATCCTATAGTTGGTACTTTCTTGTTTGATAATAGATGACCTCTAAACAATGTTTTCTTGATCCTTCTTGATCAGATGTCTATTTATTTTATCATTTTCTCTATCCTCTATTCTACTCTAACTTATTTTGCAATGTGGTTTCACTTCATAACTTATAAGTCACCATGAATGCTCTATTTGTACATGCAAACTATCCTCTTCACTCTTTCAACACTCCTAGAAAGCTTAAGGTTTCATCCTCCTTAAGAATTCTTAGGTGGCTTAGGGTTAGTTATGAATCTACGACTGAGATTTATCCTTTTTCTACTTAATCCTTCCCATTTTCTTATTAGTTGCATGTAATTGCATAGGAAATCCAACTATAGATTTGTCCTTATCTCCAAAATATCATAATTCATCCTTAAGTCAGCTCAAAAATAGTTTACATAGTTGTTTGTGTCATTACAAACAAATACATCAAAATTGTCTTACTTGGCATCTGAAGTCTCTGATGCTTGGCATACACTAATCTTTCTACTATTACTCAACACTTTTATTTCTTAACATTCACTATTTACTTGGCTCCTAAATCACACAGCATAGTCTATCTACTCGGCACTTGAGTGGTCGACATGTTGGAGTTCTTTTTGGCAAAGAATATACCAGGTAGATCTAAACCTGATACCAAGAGACAAAGACTAGGAACATGCCTAAGGACGAGCTAAATCCTATATTCAGCAAGGCTAAATCTTAGTTCTAGGCCAATTAATAGAGTCATATTGGGACTCACTTCACTTTAGGCTCTGCAAAGCCAAGGTGGGCATACCTGAGGGATTTGTCTAATTTATCTTGATACTTCATTACAAGACTACCCTCTATAGCAGATATGGTCAATATTCTTCTTCAATTTGCTGGTAAATCTCCTGATCACAGTAGCTAATCATAACCAAGGAAAGTAACCACAAATAAGCCATGACCTACACTTATAGTTCTTCAAAACATAAAATGGGAAAATAATATTCATTTTGATTTGATTTCTCAGCATAATCAGATATGCAACAGCAAAGAACATGCATCCTTCAAGCTGACTAGTCCCTTATTCATTGGGCACTAACTGAATCTTCACATACAGATGGATACCTAAAACATACTCATATATTCAGGTATATGGTCTATCTACTTGTCTTGCAAACAGACATCAATATTCATTAAAACTCTCGTACTTATGGTGATATCCTCTTGGTGTAACCTGCAATCCTATCAGTATAAACAAGCATTTACTCAGAGCTTTGTTCCAACAGAAAATCTATTCTGATATACAACCTTAAGGGGATGTAACTGGGTTCAAACCCTTAGTTCTTAAACACAGAACATTGCAAATAACAACAGCAGGAGATAAGAATCATAATGAAACTAAAAGATGAGGCTCTTTGTATTAATTTCATTGAAAAGAATACAACATCTACATAAGAAAACTCAAAAGATACACATAGAATGACTGTGTAATACGAATGCCTCAAAAGGAATACAATATGCTGTTCAGAACAAGAAGAATCACTGAGAAAAATGGTATCACAGATCTGAGAGAACTCAAGATTGGAACCATGAATTGGTCCTTCAGTTACAAAAAACTGGAACCCTTACAAATGAAGAAAGAAAGAAAGATATAGCAAGGAGATGAATTCCCGGATTGAAACTGAAGACGACAAGTGTCCATTTGGAATCCCATCTTGTGCAACTGAAAACCTCTTTCATCTCTCTACCATTTTATCTAATTTTCTGTTTCATCATTACATTGTAACTGATTTGCAAAATATCCTTGCCTAATGATGAAAACCCTTTACTTGCCAAAATATCTGATTGCCCCATGAAAAAGCCAGTGAAAATGAGTTTTTACTGAGTAAATCAGAACAAATTCGACCCTAACTGCATTTCCATTGCCTTCTACTAATATCCAGGTCATTATCTTGACAAAAAACAAATCTGAACTTCCTGGTATGAATATGGTTGCACTTTAGGTACCTGATAGAAAACCTCGTGTAGCTCAAACTGACTAATACCTGTGCAAAAACCGACTCTAGAATCGCAAAGTTCATCTTCTCTCAATTTGGGCGATATATAACGCTTCATATTTTGGTTACCGGAAGCGCTTGAAATTGCCATTTGAAAATGTCCCCTCTGGCTATAAAATGCTTAGGTCTGCAACTCAAAATTTTAAAATCTCTAATGTTCAGACTTTGTAAAAATGACCTCTTGAATTTAAAAATTTTCTGAATGTGCACACCCACTAGAAAATAATTAAAAAATTATTTTTTAATTCCTTTGAAATTTTCCCTTATCCTCTAAATTCAGGGTCAAACTTCTGTTGACCAAGTGCCACGTGTCACTTTGTGATTGGCCTACATGGTCTGCATCATCCACCACATGTTGTCTCCTCACTACTTCGCCATGCTTAACCGGTGAGCAACTTCAGTTAGCGAGGTAACTCGAACCGTTGGATCTGCCACATGGCGCAATCTAGTGCGCTCCTGCCAGTTGCTTGCCACATCATAATCCAATCACTCTATCGCCGCCACTTGTCACCATTCGATTCGCTAATGGCATTGCACGTGGGGCCCACGTTACATTCTGACTCTGCCAGATTTTTTGACTCTTGCCGAATTTTCAAAATTTTTCGACAACCTTGCTATCTCGCTAGCCGGAGTTGCCAAGATTTTCCGGCTAGCAAAGTAGCGACTAGCCGAATTTCTCAATTTTTTGATCTCCATTCCTACTGATGTCATCATTTTTTGACTGCATTTTCAGTTAAAATTTTACTCTGACTGCGTTTATAACTGGCCTGCTGACCATGGGCCCACCCGCGCTTGCCAATGCCTTCCAAAAGACCACGTCTTCAAGACAACCAATGAGTTGAGCGCTGGGGTATTTAGGATATTGAAAAGTCTAACACACAAGAAATGTGGGATTTACAAGGTTTAAGCTTTCTTCCTCTGCTCACGCCTGCAAATTGCCGACTGCCCTTGTTACTTTTTGCCGCCTTGAAGCGGGTTGGAGTCTTTGGTATTTTCCCACGTTATGGGCTCTTGTGTTTCCTTGCACTCGATTTGCAGTAACAGACTTATACGCATCATTTTTTATTTAGTGTGGGAACTTGCTTTGACTGCGGTCTTCTATCTTGAATGACAACGGCTCTTTGATGCCCTGCAACCTTTTGCTAAGATGTCTTCCTTCAGATGTCTGATGCCTCTTCATTCTGCGAGGACTCTTTTTTTTATGGATGTGTGGTCTTCATTTATCACTACACTCGTTCTCTGGCTATGAGCAATGGAGGGGATATCTGCCTATTATTACTTCCATGAGAATCTGTAAGTTCTTATTTGCCAGGTCCTTATGCCATTTAGCCTCGGGGTTGGTTGAGTGAGTTACCCTCGACCCATGTTATGAAGCATAAGTCCTTTTTTCACTTCCAATGATTTCACATACCTCTTGCAAATTTTAGTGGCCACCACTTCAAAACTTCTCTTAAGATCAAGGATAACCTTTTATGATGTACTGGCCACATTATCCTCTATAACCAGTGTACTAGAAATGTCACTACAACTTCTAGGACAGATCTGACTATTCCTCTCGAAGGCATCAATTATAGAACTATAAGTGATGAAAAGCATTATAACCTTCTCAAGGGAAACTTTAAAATCTCTGTACCTTATCATTCTGCAACAATCAGTCAAAATTAGCCAAGCCCCAAAGTGGGTCCAGCTAAAAAAAATTTCATTTCTGAACAACTGATTCTCTAAACTGATCCATCAATCATCTTGAACTAACTGAAATCAAATTTGATCACTGATTGACCATTAAAACTCATTGTAAATTCGTTCCACAACATTGTGAAACTTGTGTTCGGAGGCCTGTTGCCTAGTTTTAAAAAATGACCCAAACAACTAGCTAGGCTTTGAAACCTGACCCACTGATTCTTTGCTCCACATACTTTCACCCTGTTAGATCTCGTCTCATGACAAATTTGGGGTCAAAAGATATTGACCATCAAAGTCGCCTTCTCAGGTTTACCTGCAAACAAACACGTCAGAAAACAACAAAATGGGTTTGGATTTGGCTTGGAAAGCTAGGAAAATGAGCACATGGGGAGATGAAAACTGGGACACTCATTCTCTATCATGAGGTGAGTACGACTATGCAATTTTGGCTCATGACGAATAACAGGGCACAAATGGCGATCAGTCAAAGTGGGCTACTCTGAATTTTGCAACTGGACATGCTGACAGAAAATAGTTTTTTGTGAATGGAATTGATCTGGAAAAGTGTGCATATGGATTCATCAAGTTCTAAAAACTGGCACACTTGTAGTATTTTCAGTGGACAATACAGGGGAATGAACCATTTTACTTGACCAATCACGGGTTAGGAGTTATGATGCCACGAACAAGGCTACTAATCAATCTGCAAATACTGACACCAGCAAAAAGTAAGAAATTCCATTTGGAATCACGCTTGAAAACTGATCAAACGGTTCGTCAAGACTTAAAAATTGAAGCATAGAAAGTCTTTGACGCCTGGAACACAATGTAAAAAGAAAATTTTTATTTGGGTCAACTGGGTCAAAGATATGATTGGTCGAACAGGGCTTCCTAGAATTGTGAACAACTAGTCAAATGCACAAAACAGGAAATGACCAACTTTGCGGGGTGCGAAACCTAGTCAAACGAATTTTTCATGAGTTGAAAATTGAAACATATGTTCTCCATTATGGATACTAAACATCCCCAAAGTGGCAGGTCATGAAATATTACTGGGTGCAAGATATTCATTTACAAACAAAGCCACCTGTCGCTGTTTGACACTTAGGTGAAAAATGCAAAATTGATATTAGCTAAAAATAGAACTTTGCCAAATGACTCAGAAACTCAATTTAACTTCATGAAACACTTAGGCATGCTGAATGAAAGGTGCTAGAAGCATTAAACACCTTAGGGGTCTCGAAAGGACAGCCGGGTACAACCTAACACATATGCATTTTAAAAGCATTTAAGGGCTTGATTTTTTCAATGGTGCTCAAAATCAGGAAGGCAATTTTGAGCGCCAACACGACACTCACTGTGACTCAGCTTGGTCTATGATTTTCTCAACATATGTTACTTGTTTGGCATGAACTAAGTAAATAACCTATGTGTGTTGACACTCACTTTTCAAAACCAATCTAAGATCAACAATCTCTCCCTTTGACATGAGTGTCAAAAACACTTGAGTATACATTAATATCTTTGATCTCTCGAGCATAACATATCTCAACTTGGCTTATATACAAAACTTTAAAACATCAAAATTTTGTAATAACTTGTATACCTCAAAATTTGATAACTACCCCTAAGTTGATAAGTTTGTTCTATAATCAAAATTTTGTACTCCTTCTGAGTAAATGTGTCTCTACTAATACACTTTGACTTCATTCTTATACTCTTTTATCTGATACTTCTTTTATTTTGATGTTGTCCCCAATTTCTCACTATCCTTATGTCTTCCCCTTTGTTCTTTCTCTGCAAAAATATATCTCCCCCTTTATCTTATTCTCCTACTCTCCATTTTTTTATTCTCACCCTTTTTGACACTTATGTCAATGGGCTATACACTTATTGTGTGTTTGTCTAAAAAATATTTATGGACATCCAATATTATCTTGAGGGCTGCATCCTAGTTATCACATGCAACATCCAATGACTTTATTCTGATGGCAAGCTTAGCAAAAGGGTGGACTAAACCATCTAAAGTAGAAAGATTGGGGTCTTTCTTTAGTAGAGTTTCAACATAACTTGGCTCCTTGTGCAAAATTTCAATATGTGGGGTGAGGGTTACTTGGATGTTGGTTAGTTTGGCTCTTATCTTAGCCTCATATGATGTTAATATAGCTAACTAACTTTGTGTTTGAAGTAATGTCCTAAAATGATTCTCACTCTAAGCTCGATTCATTGGTAGATCTGCACTTGATGCAATAATTTAGCTCTCCAAACTCAAAATGTCTCTTCTAGTCTCTTGGGTGAAGAGTGTTGGATTACATAATTTTGTGTACAATGAGAATATGTTATCAACTACCTTCTTCACACATTAGTTGCCAATGAAACTTGTGTGAGTGCTATGTCACAAGATATTTTCTCATTCACTTTGTTTTGGAACTTCTTTTTTGACCATTCCAATAATTTGAAATTAGTATCAAGATCTTCATTACTAACCTTTTCACTATATCTGTTAGTTGTTCCATTAGTGGCTTGGTCTCTTCAAGAGTTGCTAGACTAAATGCATCTAGAAAGATGTGTTTAATGTCTTGTAGTGCCTGCTTCTGCCTATGTTCTCTCCTAAGTATTTCTTGATGCTTTTTCCTTTCTAGGGCCTATTGTAATATGCCTATTTGTTCTAATGTCATGGTATCATAATCATATTTGGGTATAACAATTTCTTCATCAAGGGTTAAATCTCCATATTGAATTACCTTTTCAGCCTTTGATGAACTTGGGCTTGGCACTGAGATTTGTAATGGAATAGCTTCTATGCTTGGCTTCTGAAGAGTATGACTAGATGGATTGAGCTTGGATGGCAGTTTTCTCCTTTAGTTGTGGTGTCATTTCACTCTCTTCGAACTTTCATTGTTCTCCCATAGTGACTTGTCTTGCACCTTTTTCTTGTGTTATAGGTGTAAATAGGTCTATATGATTTTCTTCCTACTGTCTTGCTATGGTGGCTTGTTCTTCTATTATCTCCTTCTCAACAGTATCAATCTTGACAATTGTATCAACCTTGGTAGATATAGTTTTTGGCATTTTGACCAAAGGTTGTATATTAGTGACTGAAGGGATGATAGAAGGTGGTTCTTGTGGATTCAACTTTTCCCTTACAACATCAGTCACTAACTTTTGTAGTTCATCTAAACTTACCAAAATTGGATTATCACAAAGTTTGTCATGTAGTGTAGACTAATCTAATATTTTCTTCAAATCTTCTTTAGTAATGGGATTGATATTCTAAGCTTATAGATCACAAAAATCCTTGACAATTATTGTTTTAGTAGTCTCAGTTGTGTCATGTGGAGGACTAACACTCGATAATTGTGTGTCATGCACACTCTATTCTTTTGGCTACTTAGGCTCAACTATTACCTTGTCATTTACTTCCATTTATGTTCCTCCTCCAATAGTATTATCTTTGTCATTATCTTCATCATCATCATCCTTGACCCCAGAAGGTTTAGGTTCTTCTTTCTTTACTGTGGTTAACCCATAAGTGAGTTTCCATATCTATGTTGAATTTTTGAAAACATCCTCAATATTATTTTGTAAAATGCTAAAGGCTCTATATTTAGGTGTGAACCTGACAACATACTTCTTTACAACCTTAGCAATTTTTCCCTTAGTTAATTCAAGCATCACTTAGGCCAATGTGGTCTCCCTAATTTGTCTTTCTAGATTTAGACAATAATGACATTTTTTCTCAACTATGTCATATAGACTCTTAGGTACAGAGTTGACAAATTCTAGTGGTGTTGTCTTGAATTTTTCCATCATGGCATACAGGGGCTCCTCCACTTGGTTTTTCTCCTCTTTACGCAATTTATCAAAATCAACATGACTAAATCCTGATAGATCTACATTATTCTTAACATTTTCACCTAAATTTTCATGATCTAAGAGAAGATTATGACTCACCACCTTAAATTGGTTGTTATCATTTGAATCTATTTTCTCCTCTTAAGAATCTAGTTGCACGACATACTTCCTTCTTGGTCTTCTATGCTTGACCTCCTTGCTCTGCTTGTTTGGTCTTTTCCTTGGATTTTTGTGTAGTTGTATGTGTGTTGGCTCTTGTTGTAAGTGTAGTGGGCTTTGGCTGACTTGGTTTGGCAATTTTCTTAGTCCTTGCCATAGGCTGTGCCTTGGCCTTCCTCTTCTTTGGATCGATAGGAGTAGTTGCTTCCTCAGATTCTTCTTCCTTGGCACCTTTAGTCTCCTCCTCTTCTTGATCTTCTCCTATACCCTATGTCAATGCTAGAGGCTCTTGTGCTTGGGTTTCTTCTTCCTCTTCATCTTGTTCTTGTTCTTGTTCTTCCTTGACACCCTCTCCAAATTTAGCTTTTGATTTCCTCACCAGCCTATCCATTTTCTTGATAACTGAAGTAGTTTTCAGTTCCATGGTGATTTTGAAATTTGCCACTTCATAGTTTCCAAAAACTTGTGTAGTTTTATCTACCTCTTCTACTAGTAGAGCTATTATAGCTACATAGGCTTCATCCACATTTATCTCATAGCCTAAGGGTCTCAACCATCTTACCCTTGTTGTAGCAGCTTATACAAATGTATAATGAGCATCAACAAGAAAACATACATCATTATAATGCTTTTCAACTAAAGATACCAGTATTTTTAGTCTTTTCTTCATTGACTTCTTGAAGTCTTCAAAATAACTTGTCATTAGGGATTCAAAATTCTCTCCTAGCTACTCAATATACTCATCAATTTGTATAGCTATTGATCTATTTGTTTTCCATCCCATAGTACCAAATGAGGGGAATGTGTTTTGTACATAAAAGAATATACAAACCAAAATTTAACCAAATTTGCATTATGCACTCTTAGTTTTTCTAATTTCTCCAAGGTTCTCCATCAATTGTTGCAATTGTAGCTCTACTAGATCATAAGTGTGATCTTTCTTTACAAATTTGTATCCAACATCCATGGTTATAAAGGGCACACTAGAACTTGTGTGATATAACCCTTACAACAAAGTTTATTAGAGGATCAATGATTGTGTCTATTGTCATGCCTCTCTTATTCTAGATAGCTCTAGTATTCTTTTCAATCACTTCTTTCAAATCACTTCTTAGTGTCTTAGGGTGATCTAGGGTTGGGTAACCAGTAACCCTATGGGTTATTCTCTTAGTAATTTTAATAGATCCAGTGTTTAACCATAATGAACCATCATGAATTTGGCTAAGCACTATTCTGATCCATTCTATCTTAAACACATTTGGAAAATATATGGCTCATGTTAATCCCTTCCTCTCAACATTTTGAACTCTTCTTTTAAAGCACCATTTTCACTAAGTTTGTTGTATGCTTCCTATCTTACAGTTGTAGCATTTTCTCACATCTTGCACCATGATTACTCAAAAGGATATTTCTTATATGCAATGTCAAGAATAGCTTTGAAAATAGGTTTTTTGACTTCATTACTTACTAATTGAACATTCAAAATTTTCTTCCCTTCAACATTCTTCGAAACTCGATGCTGTGACACAAAACTAGGGTTTACAAAATTTAAAACTATGTAGCTAGACTCTTGATAAATACCTTGTGAAATCTAATGAATGGATGTGAGATCATTGTTAGAATCTTCTACAACTACATGGAACATATTTCTAGATCGACTTCTACTCTGCTCACTCTTTCTCAAATTTAAAATGATGAAAAATGAGCTAAAATTGATTAAATACCCTTTGAAAAATTTACAATTAATGTTGAGCGCTTACATAGTTGTAAGCTCAACATCAACCAATTTTAGGATCACTCGGCATCCATTTACATATCCATTACTCAGTAATCACTATGAGTTTGGCATCTTCTAGCATTCCACTCGGCGTACATAGGAAATATTTCATGCTTGGAAACAACATGAAAAAGTTAAAGATTTATCTTGTATTCCTATCAACATCTTGCATCTTTATTCATGCTAATGTAATCTTTTCAATATTATCTCCTTTTGGAATTGATGAATGATATAGCCTTTAAATAATAGTCTATTCTATTATATACGTTCAAACATATTGGCCCAATGGGGAGGAGAGGGCCTTGCCCAGGAGTCAGAGAATTGGTACAAATGAAACAAGCCTTTATGCCTATTCCCAATAAAAACCTTCCTTCCCACATACCTCTTGATTTCCTAGTTTGATGAGGTGTGATAACCTGACCCAATGGGTGAAGTGATCCCTTCTCCATTTGATGTCCTACAATCATCTTTTCTCTTCCATTCCATGTCTTGTTCATTTCATCTCTGATGTGTTCAACATCTACCTTGCCCTTGCCTTTATGAATTCACAACTTAATTCCTTTTACTTTGTTGGGCAATACCTACTAATGTGACCAGTCTTCAAATAGTTGAAACATATGGTTTGGCTCAACCACCTTTGGTAGTTACCTCTGAAGTGTGTCCTAATACAATTCTCAAGAACATGTCCATATTCTTGACAATAATGATAGCTATATCTTGTATTATAATCCTAGCTAAAAGAGTTTTCATTGTTCCTTACCTTTCTTTGCCTATTTGATGACCACATAGGTATTGATCTGCATTCAAAGGCTCTATGTCCATACTTCTAAAAATTGTAGCAATATCCTTCAAATCTTTGTGTATGCATGGTCTTGGTTCTTCATTCATGTGCCTAATGACCTTTCTTGTTGCACTAATGGTAGTGAACCATGTTCTTAGGCTTGACATTCTAACTTATAGTCTTTCTCCTAAGCACATTATCAATATGTCTTTTCTTACCACAATTATGAGAAGTAGGTTTGGTGTTCTTACCTTTATTGTTCCTTTCTTCTACACTTTTGGATGAATCTCCTTCTTCAATGCTTATGTAGCCCAATCTAGATGTGTCATTATTGGATCTAGGGGATCTCAATTATTGTTCAAAGTATTTGATGGCTTCATTTATTTTGTTGAAACTTTCAAAAAATTAATTTTCCCTCTTTAGGTCACTCTGCGATTGTTCATTCTGCAACTTCAATGTAGTTATCTCAATGTCCTTGACATTAAATTCATAGTTGGCATTCATCATTTGAGTTAGAGTATCCAATTTCATTTTGGAAATCTTGGTTAGCTCTGGTGATTCCTCTTCTAGTCTATTGGCCAGAACCTTTTTGTCTTCCTCAATCATGGCTTTGTCTTCCATGGCTTTCTTCTTTTGTTCAACCACCTCACATAGTAGTATATGTTGTGATTCTTGCTCTAACTTGAGATTTTTAATTTCCTTGGTTTGGGTTCTATTCTTTTCCATTAGATCTGTAACTAATACATCAAATTCATTAGAGTCTCCATCTACAAATAGCTTAGTAGTGTCTATCTCTTTGTGTTGTGTGTCATTCCCTGCAATAGCAATTTCTTTCCTTCTCTTCAAGGAATTCTTTAGGTCTTCTCTTTCTTGATTCAATTTATGTAGTATTAGATGTATTTCAATCTCCTTGTTCTCAATGGTCTTTCCCAACTCATAGACTACCATTTCAAGATCTTTCCTCAAAGCTACAAAGCTTCTTTGTCAAAGAACAAGGCTCTGATACCAATTGTTAGAAATGCAATAGAAAAGTTAAACTTCTTTAGGCGGGGGGGGGGGGGGGGGGGGGTGGTGAATTAGTAGTTTAAACTTGGACCCATAAAACTTTCACCACATATCTATCTCATGCATTCAATGAGTAAACTGAAATAACATGTAAACACATAAGCATTCACATACATAACACCATATATGATTACCCAGAAACCCTCCAAGTGAGAAGGTAAAACTGGGGTGGGGATGATAGCCACAAATATTCACTACTATAGTAATAAAGCATATTGAATGAAGGTTACAATGTTTTGGCCATGAAACATGATCTATCCAATGAAAAGTCTGTACCATTAAAGGCTTACATAGACTATTAGGTCTCACCTTGTTAGAGGATTTTAACACCCTTTTAGAAGTGTGTCTGGTTAAAGGAATTTAACTTACAACTAAGTAAGACCCTATTAAAGGATTTCATATAGCTTATTAGGACTACTCTGTTAAGAGATTTGACTAAAATCACCTGTTAAAATGTCTTAGCATAGATTCTATGATTGGCACCTGCTTGCCTAATAACATATCACCTGTAAACAATGTTTTCTTGATCCTTCTTGATCATATGTCTCTTTGTTGTATCCTTTTCTCTATCCTTTATTCTACTCTAACTAATTTTGTAATGTGATTTCACTTTGTAATTTCTAAGTCACCATGAATGCTCTATTTGTGCATGCAAACTATTGTCTCCATTCTTTCAACACTCTTATAAATTTTAGGGTTTCATCCTCCTTAAGAAGACTTTGGTGGCTTAGGGTTAGGTATGAATCTATGACTGAGATTCATCCATTTTTCTACTTCCTTCCCATTTTCTGATTGGTTGCATGTTATTACATAGGGAATCAAACCACAGATTTATCCTTATTTCCAAAATATCATAATTCATCCATAAGTTGGCTTAAAAGTGGTTTACATAGTTTTTTGTGCCATTACAAACAAATATGTCAAAACTATCCTACTCAACATCTAAAGTCTCTAATGCTTAGCATACACTAATATTTCTACTATGACTGGGCACATGTATTGCTTGGAATCCACTCTTTAATCAACTCCTAAATCACTCAACATGGTCTATTTACTTAGCACTTGAGTAACTTGGCACATGAGTGGCCCGAGACTCACTATGACTTGGCTTGGTCTATGATTTTCTCAGCATATGTTACTTGTTCAGCATGAACTAAGTAAATAACTTAAGCGTGTTGACACTCACCTGTCAAAACCAATCTGAGATTAATTTTATCCATGTCATGATCATTTTCTTTGTGCATTAAGTGTACCAAGTCATTTGATCAAATCTGTAAGAACTTCAACTTGTAGCACAAATTGTTGAGCATCAACAAAACTTTGAGCATTATCTATAAATGTAGTATAAGTTGAGAAACACAACATAAGCTAGGAAATACAGTGTATACTGATCTCCCTTAGTGACCAACCATCTTTACTTAAAAGGACCTCGAGAAATAAAAAATAGGCTGGGAAATATAGTGTATGCTGAGCTCCCTTAGTGACCAAGTGCCTTTTGTTACCAAGATCCTTTAGCAATCGAGCTCGTCAGTCAATACTGCATCCAGGAACCACCTAATAATGACTAAGCATCACCTCTTCTTTGGTTGAGTTCTCCAACTTCAAGGTCAAAACAACTCTAGCATGAAGGATTTCCATTTTCCCTAGGATGCTCCTACATCAAATTTCCAACTAAAAAAATGATGATTATATCAATATCAAGATATTCCTTTCAAATTCAAATAAAAGCATAATTGTGATCTACAAGTATTTGACCAACTTAAGGAATATAAATATTATTTCTCAACAAGTAAGAAGAATATATATTTATAGAATCACAATTTTAAATGATCATTTCTTCATTACAATAATTACAAAAAGGATGAAATTAGATAAGTATTTAAATAACAAGGACTACAACAAGAATCCAATCAATACAACATAAATAAAATGGAGATTTATCCATGACATATGTGAAAATAAATACACAATACATTTAGCCCTTCTCCACTTGAAATAAACATGAAAACAATTTTCCATAGCTTTTCAACTTGAGATTTTATCCACAAAACCTACAAATCTTGAGCATAACCATGGAGTTCTCACCTCCCAATGTAGGTCTCTAAAAGATCACCCCTACACTTGGAGAACCAAGGCTAAATAGGATAAAAACATACCGAATCCATAATGCAATAATAAAAAAATTACTACAAAAACCCCCCTTAAAACTTGAGCTTCACAAATGGATAACCTAAAAATCTAGAGAAGAAGGTGAAGGTGGGCCTATTGAAAGATTTAATTTCCATACAAATATCACTAAACAACCAAAGCATTTCATTCCTTATCAAAGATACACTAACACATTTTTTCCTTTACAATATTCTCCCCTTATTATCTCAAAATACAAGAATAACTAGTATGGCCACATAGAGCCTATACTCCATGAAAATTTGTCTCTTCTCCAAGAAAAAGGCCTCTACACTATAATGGAAATCCCAACTAAGCACTTTATCCATAAGGCCACCACTTCCCTCCCAAGGGTGAGTGATGCCTTGCACACCCATAACAACATACAATCAAAATAACAACAAGAAGAAAATAATGCAAGAAATCACATATCCATTGCAACAAGACATCCAAAATCAACTCTATATAATAAGAATGTATTACAAGATCTACATATTCATTATTAAAATAATGCAACAAGCTAATCTAAAAAATATTAAATACCTTCAAATCTTTTCATGGAAAGAGCACCAACCTTTAGTCCAATGCAATGGTAAATGAAGAGCTTTTCCCCTTTCATTCTCCTTATCTTTTTCCAATCTCCAAGAAATCCATAAGTGTCTCTAAAACTAAAGAGTGGGTGAGCACTAAGTCTCATAAATCCCACCAAAAAGGATTTAAAATTCCTACTTAACCACTAGCCATAAAGGTGAGATGAATATAAGTCCTTTTTGCTCCCTCTTGTCTCCTCTCATTAATTAGAGTTTAACTAGGAGTGTGGGACAAGTTAAGTGCATGTGGCCTTTTCTATTTTCACCACTCTTGAAAAGTGGCCTTTTTGGAGGGCCAGAAATGTGATCCAGTCATTCCTATGGCCAAAAAATAACCCCTAACTCATAGTACCCGCACATGGTTGGTTAATTTTGACTAAAATGACTCCCTAGGGTCACTTTTAAGCCCACTAAAGTCCACTTAAAAATTTATCTATGGTTTTCATGTTGATGGGACCACACATAATGATTTATTAACAAGTGGGTTTACTTAAGTAACCTATTAGGTCAACCAAAGGTTAAGTAGGCCTTGCCAACCTTGATTGACATGCCACTATGATATAGATGATATAGGTTCCAAGTGACACTATAATATACTCTTCACAATTAAAAGTAACAAGTTAAATTTGCATGATGCAAATTAATCTAATACATTCTTCCAAATTATGTCTATGAATGAAAATACATCAAAACAAAGTTTAAATCTCTTCACTACATTTAACCTTTGTTTCAAAGTATGCACACATGTCTAACCTTGGTTCTTTGATTAAATTTCATCGTGAATTCCCTGTACACTACACTCAAGCATCAATAGTGCAAGGAAAATCATATACAAATGAAATAAACATAATTTAAAATTAATATTGAAATTATAATTCAAATCAGATATCCTTTCATTCTTAAAGTAATATTCATAATTAGGTATTCTTATATAATGCTTGTAGAATATAAACACCTTGCAATACTCATCAAAATCAATTTAAACTTAAAACATAACACATATAACATTTTTAATTTAAACATAGCTCAATTATCCTCAAATAACTAAACATATGAATATAAAATTATCTAGTCATATAAAGTAGGTCATAATTCTTATCATCATAAATGCAAATTAACATAATGTAAATCATCCCAAAACATCAAATAATATGATATCATTATCTAATCAATATAAAGTGTGTCAAGATATTGCATCATAAAGTATCAAAATATGAATGTATCATTAGTGCTATGATGGGTTAGGGTGGGATCTTACATCCTACCCCTCTAGGCATGAATTTCCTCTTGGAGTTTATAAAAAAGTATGGGTACTATGATCTCATCTAAGTTGCATCCTCTTAGGAAGTTGTGACATCATAAAAATTCCACTAGACTCTAATCTTTTCCATCTCTCTTCCTCAAAGTAGAAGGGTCCTTCAGGCCAAAATGTGAATGTGATCCAAAATAATCTTCCTGTTTGACTCCACCGACAAGGAATCCCAATCTATAATGTGAAACTCATAATATATATACCTCTTTAATAAATAAATATGAAACACATTATGTATGCATGATAGGATAGGTGGCAAGGCTAGATGATTTGTGACTGGTCCTATCCTCTCCAAAATTTCAAAGGGTCCAACTAAGAGAGGACTCAAGCTAGAGACCTTTCCAAAATGGATTAAAATCTTGTTCAAATGCACTCTCAAGAAGACTCTATCTCCAACCATGTACTCTCTATAAACCCTCTTTTCTTTTCTATACTTTTTCTACCTATCCTATGCCTCTTTAAGGCATTTTCTAATCAATACTATCTTTTGATCTATATCCATGACTAAATAAGGTCCAATAAATATCCTATCACAATTCCTCTCCCTACTTAATGGTGTCTTGTAGGGTCTACCATATAATGTCTAATAGGGTGGCATAGCTATAGATGAATGATGCACATTATTGTAGGAAAAATAAAAAAGAAGTAGGTACTTCTCCCACATGACCTGATGGTCCATCACATATCCTCTAATACCAGATTAGCCCTCTCTATCTATCCATATTTGTAAGGGTTATATGTTGTACTGAAAGTGATCCTAGTTCCCAATGATGCCTTAAGGTTTCACCAAAAGGAATATGTAAATAATGAGTCCAAGTTTGAGATAATCTTATGAGGAATTCCATAGTCTTACAATATCTCACAAGAACACCTATGCCATTGTTGATGTTGTGATGGTTGTATTAATGGGTAAGAAGTGGGAGAATTTGGTCAATGTATAAAATATCACCAAGATAACATCATGGGGTTGAGAAGATATGGGGAAAGAAAAAATAAAGTCCATAGAGATAGTATGCCACTTTCACTCAGTTATCTCATACAGTTGCATGAGTCCAATTGGATGAATATTCTCTACCTTCACCCTTTCATATTCTAGGAATCTAGCAATGATATTAGCAATCTAATATCTCATGTATGACCAATGGTACAACTATCTGAAATCAACTTGTAACTTCCTAACCCTAGGATGCATTGCATAAAGGTAATTTGTAAGCCTCTAGTATAATAAACTCATGAAAATAACTGATAGAATATACATAGATATGTCTCATATAATATAATAGTCCATCATACTCTAATGAATAGTATATAAAATATCCCCTCAAGGGGTCTCTAAGAACTAACTCATTAACCTTTTTTGTACAACCCGTCCTTTAGAAAATAGTGCAAATTACACTCCCTCATATCTATACCAATGGTCATTGATGAAAGTTCATGTCATCTCCTACTCAAGGCATATGTAACTACATTCTCCTTCCCCTTTCTGTAATGAACATAAAAATCATACTCACATTAGAAATATATCCATCTCCTCTTCTGAGTATTAAGGTTTAGATGTGGAGATATATACTACAAGCTTTAATGATCTAAATGAAGCTCAATTTAGTGACTTAGAATAAACTGTCATCATCTCACTAAGGTATGAACCACTACTATAAGTTCTAGGTCATGAGTATGGTAATTAAGCTCATAAGTATTTAGCTTCATAGGCTCAAAGGCTATTGATCAACCATCTTGCATAAGGACTACTCATTAACCATCCAATGAAGCATCTGTGCACACCAAATAATTTTTTGAAGGATCTAGCATTGCTATCAATGTACCAGTGAGTGCTCTCTTAAGATTCTAAAATGGTCTCTCATACTTCTCTGTCTACTCATACTTATTTCCCTTTCTCTTAAGAGATGTGATAGTATGTGTTACACTAGAGAGTCCCTCAATGTAATTCCTATAATACCCAACTGAGTCCATAAAACTTATGACCTCTGTAACATTATTGGGTGTTGGCTAATCCATGATGGCTCTAATATTTTATGGATTCACTGAGATCCCATCACTCAATCTAATATGGCCAAGATAATGTACACTAGGTCTAAAGAAAGAACACTTTGATAAGCTATCATATAATTGATTCTCTCTCAACTATTGTAAAACTTATATTAGGTGCTCATCATGCTCCTTCTCATCACAATAATTTATCAATATGTCATAAAGGAAAACTACCACAAATGTATCAAAGCATGCATAGAAAATTTAATTCATGAGACTCATGAATATAGTTAGAGAATTTGTGAGGAAAAATGGTACGACCATGAACTCATAGTGGCCATACCTCATATGAAATGTAATATTATGGATGTCACTCTCCAAAATCCTTTACTTATGATACTTCAACTTAAAATCTATCTTCAAAAATACTTAGGCACCCTACAGATGATCAAATAAATCATCAATCCTAGGAAGTGGGTATCAATTCTTAATAGTTACTTTGTTTAGTTATCAATAATAAATGCATAACCTAAGTGATCTATCCTTCTCTATGAATATCAATGGTGCATGCTAAGGTGATACACTAGGATGAATATGCCCTTTCTCTAAGAGCTCTTCCAAATAAATCTTGAGCTTAGTAAGATAAGGCATATTCATCTTGTATGGTGCTCTAGATATTGGCTTGACTTGTTGCACAAGGTCTATGCAAAATTATACTTCCCTAGGTGGAGGCATACCAAGTATATCTGAAGAAAATACATCTCCAAAATCCTGCAAGATAGCAATCCTTTAGCTTAGGCTTCTTATCCAAATCCTTCTCTTTGTCACTAATGGTGATGACAAATAAGGAACATCCCTTTTGTATACACTTCCTAAGATGCATAGACAAAATTATACAAAGAGATATGATTCTCTACACTCCTGATATCACTCTAGAAGAACAATGATCATCTATATGCTCTACCCTCTTCTTTCAGTCATCCATCTTGGTGTTTTGGGCATATAGACAATCCATGCCAATAACTACATTTTATGAACCTAGAAGGGTACCCCAAAGATCAAACATTGTGATCATGTTTCTAATTTGAATTTAACAACTGCAAAACAAGTAACTAATAGGTACTCTAGCTTTGGAGGCTAACTCAACCTCCCAACTAATATCTTGTCTAATTTTCACTAGCCTTAAATGCTCCATCACAAATGGAGATATAAAGGAGTCTGTATTTTGTGAATCAAACAAAGTACTAACACTACTACCTTGAATCATACCTATGGCCTCAATGATCATAGCTCAATGCTCTTCCTATCAACCATGAAAAATACTCTGTAGGACTTACCCATATCTCTTATTGTAGGATCTAAAGTGGCACCTCTTTGACTTCCTTCTACTTATCTTGGTGGGCACTCTCTCACTAAATTTTCTATACCACTACAAGTGTTACATGACCCACATTCCTGAATCTACACATCTTGAGACCTAAAATTTTATCAACCTCAAGTCCTACTATATCTACTATAAACAATCCTAGAGGACTGATGAGCCCTAGCTTTCTCTCTATATGGGGCTCGTGACCTCTGATCTCACCTAAAACCATGAGACTACCACTTCTTGGGCTTAGAGCACTGATATCCTTGAGAAGGTCTCTATCTAGAATCCCACTAGGCCTATTGTTGAGACTATTGACCTTTAAAGGACCTTGCCAAATGCCCATGACTCCCCTTCAAATGGATTATATTCTATCCCAATGACTAGGTTGAAGGATTTTAGTTCTAAGACGAATCTCAAGAGACTTGTGTCCTACCATAAATATCCTTTCCAACTAATGTCCTCTCAACCACCTCTTTAAAAGTGGTAGGAAATTATAAATGAATTGGGCCTTGAAGAGACACATTAATACCTTTAATAAAGAGACACATCTATAGCTTTACATCCTTTATGTAATCAACAAAAGGAAGGATCTCAAGAAACCTATTGTCATACTGCATCACAATGAGGCCTCTCTGATGTAGGTCATGAAACTCCTCTATTTGACACTATCTAAAATGCTCAGAAACCTATCCATCTCCAAATATTCTCAAGAGCATCTCCCATGTGAGTGTGTATATACTCAGTCCTTCCATAGAATCCTCTTATTGCCACCAAATAGAGGTTGACTCTCATAATAGATGGATGGAAAGTCATGCCTTTAAGTTACTGTCATAGGGATGTGACCAAAAATATCACTGTAACCTTTTTAGCCACACTTGTATTCCTATAATATTAACAACTCCAACAAATATAGGTGGTTGGAGTTGCATTAACTCCCTAATCTCATCCCCTATATCTCAAAATTTTCTAGGGCAAGCTAATGGACCCAACCGATGAACTGGCACTACCTCATGATAACCCTGACCCTCAAATGAATGCCAAATTTGGCATTAAGGGTTGTTTTTTCCTACTTTGGACAGGCAAGGTCTAGGAGGTCTTTGAAAGAACAAAAATTAGGATTTCGTAAGAATGTTATGAAGGGTGGTGCAATGGAGAAATTTTTCCGAATTGCAAGGTACTAATAAGACATAGCCCAAAAATGAAATCTTCTCTATTTTGGGAGGAGTTTCACATGGGTAGTTTGAATTTGTGAATTTTCATGAGGAGCATAATGAGTCTTGTGAAATGGAGAATTTTTAAAACTTTGTGTAGGGTATTTTCAAGAGCTTGTGAATTAGTGATTTTTGAGGTTTAGGGGTGCATAATGAAGGTGTTGTGTGAAATAGAGATTTCATCACCAAATTGCAAGTTGAGTCTAGTGTGTGCCTCAAAATGAAACAAAAATGGGTTTTATTTTACATTAATGGTCATGATGGTTTTGGAAGGGGTAACTAGATAAGCATGCAAAAAGGATAAATTACCATTGTTAGGATATAGTAGAGAGTACAAAGAAACTTTAATAACTTTTAATTGGAAATTACATAACTATTGTACATAGACAAGCCAAACATGTGTGGAATGTGGTTGAAAATATTTTTTATCTAATGGGTCATTAAATGCTAATATTTTATTAATGCCTCATTTCAAGTCAATTTTGCAAGCAAAGTTTCACTTTCCATTCTCTGGTGAATTCTCCAAAGTTACATAATTTTGGATTGTAGGTGCAAAAATGGATTTTCTATTGAAAGAATAATCAACAAGCCAATAAAAAAATCTAGTCACATAGTTAGATCTTTCTCTTGAGAAAGAGGATCAATTCAATATTATCAACAACATGGATGTGGCTGCATTGGATTTTAGAATGAATCATACCAATTATGTGAGTGATTTCCATGAGCTTGAGTTAGAGGAAGACAAGGTTGAGATTAAGTAGATATTGGTAGAATGAGGCGAGTATTTGGGTAGTTGTGCCTACCTTAATGACATGATAGACATTTTTTCTAGGCTTCTTCCATGAGTGATAATAAAAGTCTCTTTTTGTTAATATATAAATATTATATTTGGTTGCAATTATTTTTAGTTAAAACATCTTTTGAAATGGTGTGAAGCTTTTGTTGCACCTCTTCAATTTTTATAAGAAGAGCTACCAACACCCCAAAAACATATTAATCATCATATAGAATAATGTAGACTACATATAGGTACAAATAAGGGCATAGCATAGAAACATATAATCTATGCAAAGTTTAAGTGGATAATACAACTAGCCACAACTTAGTTGTACTTTTTTTAAAAGTTAATTAAAAATACCACTTTTTTTCTAAGAATTGTGTAGAATAACCTTTTTTAATCTATATTTATTAGATTGTCGAATTGGATTTACTTTACCAATGATAGATCAAAATCTAATACAATCCTTTGATAATTAAAATTCACAAGCATTGTGTTTTTTATTCAATTGGTCTTCCAAAATTAAAGTTAAAGAAATTGGACTAGGGTTTGTGATAAAGTTCTCTATCTCTAAAGGGTTTTAACGATCTCAAATTTAACTCTATTTTTCCCATCTAGAATAAGGAACTAGTCTAGTTTAATTTCAATAAAGCTTATTATTAATTGAAGTTGGTGCAATTCTTTGGCATACTCAAGTGATCTATAATTTTCAATTTTACACTCATTCAAAGCATTAAAAGCATTCTAAGTACTCAAAAATTTTGATTTCTCCTTGAGAATAACTTTCTATCTCAAGAGCATCAATTATTGAAATATGCATAGGTGATATTAAATATTTTTCATAAGTTATACCCACCTAGGTTAGCAAATCTTGATGAAAAGAGGATTTGATCATTGAGTATCAATCCCAGTCATTGGCCAAATTGTTTTGGATTACCCAACATTGAATAAGCAAGGCTCATAGGTTTCCTAACCAACAATTTGAGGAACCAACAAATTGGTGACTCTGCTAGGCAAAATTGTTCACAATCAATATTGTGAAGTTACCTAGAATTTTTAATTTCATAGATGAGAAAAAGTGAAAGATTCTAAAGTTTAGTCTTGTAGAAGAAACCCAGAATATCCTCAAGATAGAGGTGGCGAATCTATGTAGAATTTTATGAATGGTCAAACATGTCATTTTGAAATAAAGGAAAGTTATAGGGACTGGTCTATAAAGTGCATGTGGGATAGGAGATCTGTTCATGTCAGAAAAGATTTTCTAAAGTGGGCTTTGAAGAAAATATCTAGAAGTATAAATAACCAATCACATGACATTTTGTATATAGGGTACAAGAGATTTGTTGATAGGGAAAATGGACCTTTATTGATGATGGTGAGCAATCTGATGACAAGACTTTAGAAAGGGAGAAAACTAATCTGTACAACATAAGAACCCTTGATAATAAAAATAAACCAAAATTTACTAGTTTGATGATGAAGGAGGAAAAGATGATGAAGAAGAAAATGAAGATGGTAAGGAATTGGATGCATCTTTTAAAATACTGTGTACTATTTCACCCAAAAAGGCAACTAAGGCTTTGAGGTGGGTTCCTAGTGAGATACTTGAAATAATTGGCATAAAACAAGATGAAATTACTACTCCTAAAAAGATTGATGAGAATAGGAACCAAGATGCCAATAAATCTACTAAATATAGTCCACCTTATAAAAATTAAGATTCCATATACAATAACTCACATAAAAACCCCTTGTATGAAAGAAGTAGAAGAGAGGAAACTAGTGGACATTGGAGATATGACCAAAATCAAGGAAATGAATGTCACAAAAATAGAAATTAGAATTAAATAAATATGAATATGAACAAGAATAATAAGCAAAATATATAAAAGAATTAGAGGGGGAAAATTAACATTAATTGAATGCTGGCTAGAGGGATGGAGCTTCTATGTTAGTTGAAATATACATGTAGCTTAATGTTATAGGAAATGTTGGATATCTAAACCTATAAAAAATGAGATAAGAAATGCAATCCCAAAATTATCTAGAGAAGAGACTTAGTCTACTGAAGCATCTGTTATCAATTTGAAAAATTCCATTAGAGCACTGGAAGAAAATAATGAGGATGTATTATGAAGCTATTTGTATATTTCCTTATAGATGATGTTGTTGAATTTTATAGAGGACTTCTTGATGGTTATATTTCTAGTTATAATGAATTTGAGGATTAATTAATTGAACAATTTGGAGATCATAGTAATACATCCTTTGCATCTAATGTATTAACTAACATAAAAGAAGAATTCCAATGAATCAATGGCAGAGTTCAACAAAAGCTTATAAAAAGTCTTGAATAGGATACCAAGAGATATTTGACTAGTAGATTGTTTCTTGATTAATTTTTATTTAAGTGTCTTTGATAGAAAAATTCACTATGAAATAAGGTCTCATAGGCACAAAATATTTCAAGAAGCCTTCAAAGTTGTAACAACCATTAAAAATGATAGGAAAGCTATTGGTAAGATTGGAAAGAGAGAGGATACTAAATTTTTCAATCCCAAAGCCCCACACCCCCCACAAAAAAGGATGAGGATAATATTGACAAGTTTCTAAATATAATTATGGATTTACAAGTTAAGCAAAATAAAAGTGATGCTTTCAGATCTAAAAAAATTGATAAGACTTATAGATTTAGATTACATGATATACCATACAGTACCAATTAGAAGGATGGAAAACCCATAAGGAATAATAAATCTCTTGACCCTCTAAAGAGAAATAGTAATAATGTCAAGAATGGTCCTATTAGAATGAGGCTGATGATAATACTTTCGAGGAATATCTTAAGCATCAGAAAGTATTGACATGTTGCATTCATGACTGTTTGTCATTGATGTCAACATAGCCGTATGTCTATGAAGACTTGTAGAGTAGCAAATAGAGATATTAGTTGTACAGACAATGTTTTGATTGCCTAGTGCTGTGCAATCATGGATATGTTCAACACTATGCCCTGATGAGGTCATTCAATGTGCAACATGTAAGTCAAAGATGTATATAGGTTGTACCTAATTTATAGAGAGTAGTACAAAAATAAAGCATCAAGAAATAAGTTCCTAATGGTTGTTCATTGTCTTACATTTGAGATGAAATGAAGAGATGTGTAGTCGTCCAATGATAGAGGATATTCTATTGGTGATGTTAGTGAGTGTGCAAGCCTTAGTATTGCACATGTGAAGTTTTGTATAGATTGTGAGTCGATAGTCCTATTATAATTGTAATTAATTAATTATCTTATTGTAAATAATTGGGAAGTCCTCAAGGCCGACCCAAGGAATTATTTTGAAGATATAGTATAAAGGAAAGATGTTTTCCTTGTTTATAAAGTATCCATTGTTGTATGAAGTGTGAAGTGCGAAAAGGATTAGAGTTTTTGGTGAATGCAAGCAAGCGATCCAAGGGATTATTGGATGTGAGATTTGTGATCTAGTTACAAGATTAGAAGGAAAAAAGGTATAGTTGATAGGATAGAGGAAGGGAGTACTATTCAATTCTATTATTCTACAATGAATAATATAAATATCATTTGGATAGTGGGTTCATTGGTGTTATCCTTGAAGTTTTTTGAGTAGTGGGTCTAGCTATCTTCCACAACTCTTAATAGGGTTGGAATCTCCTAACAAGGATTCAAATTCTCTTAATGGGGACTCATATATATTGAATGTATTCATAGACTCCTAATAAGGTCCATCCTCTAATAAGGAACATTTATATTAGTACATCATCTTGTGGGAACCATCCCCACTAGGGTTTTCCCTTTGATCAAGGGTTTCCCTAGTTAGCATATCTAGTGTTATTGTGTCTAATTGCCTTGTTATGGTTTTTTATTATATTTCTCATATGGTTAAGTTTGTTTAAGGTTGATAATTGTGAAATATTCATGTGTAACATAAGAGAAAGAGAAGCATTACTATCATCCCTTCCTAAGAATGAGTACAGTCAAGTGAAGTCACTTCAAACATCTCATGAAATTTGGAAAGCATTAGAATCTACTTTTGAAGCTGATACACATGGAAAGAGAACTATATTATAGAATTGGATATGTGCATTTAAAGATGCTAAAATGATGGAAGATGAATCTATACGAAACTATATTGGTAGAATATTAGAAATTTTTGCTAGAATTTGGTCTCATGGTAGAACCATGAAAGAAGATGAGGTAGTATGGAAGATCTTGAAAATTTTGATGCCACCATTCAAGCAAGTATCTTAGATGATTCAACTATTGATACCCTACACTAAGGATTTCACCAAGGAAATTTTTTTGGGAATATTAGAAGTTGAAAAAGTAGATATGAGACAATTTGGAGATCTAGCAAGAGTAGAAATAGCTTTTAGTGCCCTTAACATTCAACCTAATGTGATAAGGAGTTTAAGCACACATGGAGATTTTGTTGGTAGTATTAGATCTGATGAAGACAAGAAGGTTGAGAAAAGTATAGCCCTTTTTGTGAGAAGAGAAAAAATGGCTAGAAAATCTTGAAATGTTGGACTTGTGATGAATTCGGTCATTATGCATCTAAATGTCCAAAAAGAGAGAAAAACTATAAGGGAAATTTTTAACCTAGAATAGACAAATTGTTTGTATGCAAATGAAGATGAAGAATCTAATGAGAGAGGTCATAGTGAAAGTGATAATAGATTTGGATTTATGGCTATTAAGGAAGATTATATTGATAGAGAAATTAGAGAAGAAAGAGCACTAGTTTCCCAAGTTTAAAAGAAATTAGATTGGATAATTAACAATTGTTGTTCACATCACATGACTGGTGATATGAATAAGTTTGTTAAGTTCAAAATCATGATGGAGGTATTTTTAGAGTTGGTAGCAATGCAACCTATCATATAACATGAATTGGATCCATTACTCTTGATGGTAAAACTAATACTAATGATGTTTATTTTGTTGATGGATTTGTTGGCTCCTGATTTAACAAATTTTCAATAACCCAATGATAGGAACAAATATATTTAGTGATAGCTAATTCCCCTATTCAACATGCCTATTCAAACATTGGGGCCAACTATAAGGCTATACTCATTCTTCTTCTTCTTTAGGCTCTGCGAGACCTAGGTGAGTGAACCTATAGATTCATTCATATGGTACCAATATCAAACCATACAATCTAAATCTATATAAAGCAACTAAAACCCATATTTCTCCTATACTTATGCAATTAAAAAGACATGCAGTAGAAAATTGAAAAACCTATGAAATCCAAAAGCTAAGTGTGGGCATCCTTTCAACTCCTAAAGAGAAAGAGAAAAGGATAATTGATTAAAGATTGATATCAACAAAATCCAAATATGCAACAACAAGAACATGTTGATCTTGCAACTGATCAATGCCTTATCTATTGGGAAATTCCACAAATCACAAACATACATCCATGATATCAATGATATATCCCATTAATCAAGATATTAGATCCATCCTATCACTTTGTGTATCAGACACCAGTGTTGATAAAAACCTCATGCTTATGAAATATCCTTCTCATGAAACTTGTAATACTATCAAGATAAGTAAGCATTTACTTTTCTCTTTGTTCCAATATTAAAGTCTAACAAGACATACAACTTTAAGGGGCTTCCAATACATTTAGGCTCTTTTTTCCTAAACCACAAAACATTGCAGACAAAAGAGATAGGAGACGTGAATCAAACTAAAACTAAGAAGTTTGTTGTTCCTTGTATTCATTTATTTGAAATAATACATTCAAGATGCATATAAATAACTCATAGAACAATTGAATAGATCATAACTACATATAAAACTCCATTAAATATTATTCGTATGAGAGAATATGCTAATAAGAAATAGTGGGATCACATTTAGAGCTTTACTCAATAGTCTAGAAAACAACCAACCATCAACCATAGAGAAAGAAAGAAAGAAGAAAGATATAGAAGAAGAAGAGAAATCCAATATCTAATTTAGAATTGACACTTGTCCACTTGAATCTCCAACCATTGATGCTGCAAAACCTCTTTTGTCTCTCTAGAATATAAAAATGGATCGAATCCCATCATTACCTTCAACAAACTGAAAATATCTTTCAACAGAGATGAGAAAAACCCTTTTCTAATAAAAAAAAAAGATTTGGTATGAAATTATGCCAAAATTTTTAACCAACTAATTTGGAAGAAAAACATCACTATTACTAAGGTCCTCTCCAAATCTAGTAGCTACCCATTTTGTAGTTAGACCACAAACTGAAAGTGAACTGTCCATACTAGAATGTTGCTAAAAAATAAGCACCTTAGACAAAACCCAAAATATCTCAGACATACTGCTTCCTATGAAAAAATAAATTGCTAATATGGAAATCTCATTTTGAGTCCTTTTCGTCAGTATATGATAGTCCTATGCTAGCCTCTAGGACATGCCTAGGGTGACCAAAAGAAATTTAGGTTAAGACATAGAACTACATACTTGATTTTCTTCAAAAATTAAACCCTTATGCTAAAGTTATTACTTTAATATATAAAACTAGTTATATTTAAAAGTCTTCACTTTGAAACCCAAAAAAGAATAAAATATTACGTTTTTTGAACTTTTTAACTTTCCCTCCCTTTTTGCATCTAGGTCAAACTTGAGTTGATTAAGCTTTGACATGTGTCATGAGGTGATTTTTCTATTCTACATAGTCAACCTATCTACACAACATCCATATTGGGCCCTTTCCATGTCATCACTACGTGATGTCACCTAATTGGTCTATTGGTTGCTCACTAGCTTTTGACACAGTGCCACGTGTAATCATCTGATTCATCATCACATTTTCACATTCCTTAATTAGTGAGAAACTTTATTTTATGAAAATTCAATGACTTTTGATTTCATGCCATGTGGCATGATCTAGAGCATCCATTTGCACAGAATAACATCATCACCTCCTCCATGTGTTGCCTTGTTACTTTCTCACTTTGATTAATGATTTAACATCTTTATTTTGTGATAATCTGAGAACCATCAATGTCACCTCATGTCACAATCTGGTACATCAATCTGGCATGTCACCGTGACATCTCCTCAAAATTTGTGCTAGGCTTGGAAACAACTTCTACATGTCACACTATAATTTGTTTCCTAGGTGCCATGTTTCATTGTTTGGGTTATCCTTGGTTGCCACGTGTTATCTTCCCATTTATTTCTTAGATCCATGTCATCATCCAATCACTAGTTTGTGTGTTCAAAATTTCTTCTTAGTCTCCAACTTGGTTGAGTGGGACCCTCATGCATGAGCTTGATGCCTCAAAAAGCCCATCTCTTAAAGACACTTACATTTGAAGTAGTTTGATATAAAAACATTGAAAAATGCCTTAGCATGGGCAATGTGGGATAAAAGAATTCATGTCTTCCTTTATAACAAAACTCATTTTCATGGTGATCGGTTCTACACCTAGTGTTACTTAGACTTCATTGAAACTTCTTGTTCAAAACAAGTTCTTCAGATGTTTCAATCATCCAATTGATGGTCTAGGTTCATTGCACACCAACTTGAGAAGATATTACAGTGCATCATTTTATCCTACACATGCTCTTGCCATGGCTAAATCACTCTAGGCTATTGATCTTTGAACTAATGATTTAGAATATCCTTTTCATAATTATTCCTTTGAAAAGTGCCACACCCATTAATCAAACTGCATATTTAAAACATTGTATTCACTATGGATGGATATGGACATGGTGGATGCAGAGCTAAGATTTGGCTCTATCTTTCCATTAGGTGGGAGGGGTAGATCTAAGATTTGGCATTAAAAAATGAGGCTCCAAAGACAACACTATGGAGAGTGAGACATCTGCTTCAAAATACAGCTCCTACACTAATCATACACTAGTCACACCCCCTATCTATAACTCAAAAAGATTAATTGGCAACATTATGCAATATCCAATGGGGCACCTATCCAAATAAATTAGAAGAACACCAAGATTCTCATTAGGAAGCTACCACTACATGCATTTCAAATTAGTTTCTAGTTTGAATTGACTATAACTATAGTGACACATAAAAATTAATAATGTTGACCCATCCACTCAGTTATGAGACTTGTCCCCTCTTTAATTCCTCTAAAAATGATCTAACACTTGTGGATTTACAATTTGAGTACAAAAGCTTTTTGATCAATTTTGGTGATGGACTCTTCATTTGGGGTTAACACAATTTGAGCCTCATTGTGCACTTAGTTCATGTTTGCTTGTGCTCTCCATGAGTGCTATGTTGGATCTAGCACCACTTCATAAGATTCAAATACCTTAAAAATTTCTAGGCATAGGTCTTGGTGAGTTCCAAGTTTAAAGTCCCCATATTACATTGAGATTCTTGATTTTGATGTCAAACTATGCATCAATCTCTTATCAAGTTAGCATTACCATGCAAATGCTGCCTCCATTTGATGATTCAAACTAGGCTTCAATAATGATGTGGAATGGAATAATTTCCCTAAAAGGTATCATGGATTAGACATGAATACTTGAAAATGGAGGAGTTCTAAAGAAAAATTATAGAGATGTTTTTTAAAATGATTTAATTATGATGACCCCTAGAAATTTTAATGATGTCTTGATGATATGGTGATATGATTTACTAAGAATCATCTTGAAAATGTGATTCTTTATGTGCCTATATATTAACACAACTCCTTGCAATAATGTGTTAGGCCTTGAATTTGAAACATGACAAGAGTAACAAATACTTTCCTTCAAGTTTCAAATCCACCTCTACAAGTGAAAAGCTCATAAGATTGCTTTATGAGAGAAGGTATTAGATAGCAATCCCAAAAAGCACGAACATATTATTCTCACCGATACACTCAAATTTGAGTTGACTCACATGTGTATGCCCCATATAATCATTTCATCTTGAGAAAATCATGTGTTCAAACTAAAACTCACAATGATAACAACCATTATAATCCTCACATAGAAAATTTTCAATCCCCAATGTCTTATTGTTGTGATGAGTATAGATAGGTCCCAAAGTGGGTCCGGCTAAAAAAAAAAAAAAATTTCAAACAAATGACTTCTAAAATCCATTGATCAAACTCTTCGAACCAACTAGATTAAAATTTGGCCACTAATTCAATTTTTAAGAACTCTTTTTACCTCATTTTGCAAGTTGTAATTCTCTATCAGGGAGCCTTTGAAACTAGCCTAAAAAAATAACTAAATCAAACAACAGAGGCCTGAGAAGAAGCATATTGATTCTTTGTTCCACATTCTTGTACCCTATCAGATTTTGTCTCATGATGACATCTGGGTCAAAACATATTGACCATTGAAGTTGTTTACTTGAAACTTTCTACAAACAAACATGTCAAAAAACAACAAAGTGCATTTGGTTTTGGCTTTGAAAATAGGTCAAATAATTACTTGTGGCCATGAAAAGTGGGAATTATTTTATTGTCACAAGGATAGTATAAACCTATGATTTGGGCTCATGACAAATAACTAAGCATGTTTGGCAAGGGTTCGAATTTGGGTACTTAGAATTGCAGAACTAGAAACATTGGCATAAAAGTGATTTTTGAAAATGGAATAGACCTGGGAAAGTGTGCAAATGGATTCATCAAGACTTGAAAACTAGCACACTTGAAATATATTTAGAGTAGACCACAGTGGTACAATCCATTTAGTCTCATCTATCATAGATTTAGAGTTATGATATCCCAAACAAGGCCACCAATTAATCTACACCTTTTGGCATAGGTAAAACTTTATAAATTGCATTTGGAATCAAGTTTGAAAACTAGTCAAATGGATTATTCATAGGCTTAAATATGGAAAATCAAAAGTGTTTGACCCCTAGAATGCAATGCAAAAGGAATTTTTTAATTTTGGTCAACTGGGTCAGAGTTATTACTGGTCAAACATGGCTTCCTTGAATTCTTAGCAAAATACATCAGCATGAAAATAGTAAACAACCAAGTTTGAGGGATTTAAAACCTAGTCAAAAAATATCAAAACAAGTTAAAATCTAAAAAATAATTTCTATGATATGTATAGTAAATAGTACCAAAGCGGCGAGTCATGAAACTTAATTGAGTGCAAGATATTCAATTGCCAACAAGAAGGGTGCCAAGATATTCATGAAACTTCATAGAATGATTTAGAATTGTAATTTATCATTATGGGATGCATTGATATATTGAATGAAAGGTGTTATAAACATGAAACACTTCATAGGCCTCAAAGTGGCAACTTAGTACACATGCATGAAAACCACTTATAGGGGCTCAATTTGACTTAAGATTTAGAATGGTGCTCAAAATTAGGGCTTCAATTTTGAGTCCCAACATGATTGAAGCATAATTTTTGAGTGTTGGATAGTTGGTGGACAAGGTTTATCAGTTGAAATTCACTAAGAAGACCTACATTATCAAAGAAAGAGATGGTAAGTTGATTGGAATAGGCACAAGATCTAGTGGTAATGTATTTCAATTGAATCCTACTAAAATGACATGTTTGGTAGCTAAATTGAAAAATATAAACTTTGATAATATTGTTTAAGTTAGTAGTACATTTGTAGTGCCTCTCGTGTTTGTAGTCTATACCTTGTTTATTTTGATTCAAGAGATACTTGATACTCTTATTATATGTACTTTTAGATGACCCGAGGCTCAGATGTTATAGATTGCTTCAGTACCATAGATGCTATATTGCTATGCTGTCCAATTTATCATATTTGCATGTTGATGTTATTTTAAGATGATAGTAGATCTATGATGATATCTGGTTTAATGGCTTATTGGACATATTTGTTGATTATGTTATGTGATGGATTTTATGCTATGGTGATTTACTTTATTCATGTATCTTTACACTTTCTGTGAACGTGAGTGGTGTAAATGGATTAATTAGTTATCTAATGCATTAATTGCTTTGACTATTATATTATATGCAATTGCACTTGATCGTGTGTTTTAGTGTGTAGGAATTATATCCCTGGTAGTGGCCTATGGAGTTAGTGATTCAGCCATTCATATTTCACTAATGTCATCCCAATATGGTCAATTATCCTTATTTTGTTGTATTAAATTAAAAACTTTGGGTGATTAGTAAATCCAAACTCATATTTGTTATGTGATTAGACTAGTGAGTGTGTCTATGCATTTAGAGGTTCACTCTATCACAAAAGTGTTAAGTGATTTTTTGTGATTTTAGGTTTTTGGGCTTTAAATCTTTTTGGATTTAATTTCTAGCAACTTTGCTTTAGGTGAATTTCTGTCATGGATAATAACCTATTTTCATTTGGGTCAATTCAGAGTTTAGCTACTCCAGTTGGCTATTTTCCAGAATTGACTATTCACTCGAAAAGTGAATAAGTATTGGAAAAGTGAATTCATTATTCACTTCTCACTTTTCAAAAATAGAAATTTGAGAGCTATTTTGGAAATCCTCTTCTGAGGGATTCATTTTTTGTTCATTCTAGGAGTTTTGAGCATGGGATTTTTGTGAGGTCAGTCTCATTGGATCCGGCTTGGGGAGACCTTGCTTTGCCACCACTTTTTGTAGTTTTAGTGGGTTATTTATTTTATTAGGCTATTTATGAATTCTGCCCCTTTTGCTATAACGTAGGACCTTCTTGTTTTACTATTTTAACTCTGTTTCAAAGTCTATTTCTTGTAGCAGTATGTTAGGAGGCTAAGAACTAGTGTTCCCCTCCGTTTTTATTTTGCTGGTTCTACTCGATTGGTCGGGTATGAACATTTTCCCTATTTTTGGAATGGGGGTTTGGGATTTTGAAATGTTATGTTGCCCATTTTTGCATACGGTGTTCGATTTCATTTATTTTTAGATTTTTGGGGTTTTTTCACGCAAAGGCCAAATGGGTTTTAATTTTAAAAAAATTTCCAAAATTTGGGGTTTTTACATTGTTTTGCATGCTACCCTATTTTCTTGGGTTTTCTCGGCACAATGTGGTCTGTGGACCTAGATGATCCATTTAGATATCAGTTAGACCACTATTGCATTTCTTTGTTTCATTGGGATGTGTGTTCCATCTGTCCTCCCGAGTATGTTTTTAGTTGAGTGACTTTCTTCTTTTGTTTTCATCCTGTCCTTTTATTATGATCTTTGTGATGGTGGTGCACCACACATGAGTACATCTATCGAGTGACTTGTGGGGCCTAATCTTTTTTGGTACTTTTGGAAGTTGTGATCATTGGGGTTGGGTTGGGAATTTTCATGCTTACAAGCACTCATTGTTGGATGAGCATGGGTAGGGTAGGGTACCATATGGAGGGGGCTTCTATCCTGCATCCTAGTGTCCATTTCCCAGTTGACTAAAGAAGTTTTTAATCAAGTGATAACTAAAGAAAATACTAGGTGGTAAGTAAACTAAAGATAATAAAATATATGTGTGAGAGTCTTACCATTGAGGGAGTTGTATCCACATGATCCGATCTTGGGCTTTTTGGTGCCAAGTGACTCTCCATGATGTCAAACCCTACTTAGTAGCCCATTGAGATGTCTGATCAGAACCTATAGTTTATGCATTGTCTTTGTTTTGGTTTTAGTCATCATACTTCCTGGTGTGAGTGTTAGCCATGGTTGTTGCTTTGCATGTGTTTTTGGTTGGATCATTATCTCCATCAACATGGTGGGTGTGGACCTATGGGTGCCATGTGGTCAGGAGGCATAGCTACCTTCACCACTGCTAGGAATTGGTGTATAGAGACAGTCTATTGTTCTAGCAGAACCATTGCTGGATGTTTTCACTTAGTACTTTGGGTTTTAGAGTATGCTTTCTTGTGATTTATGCTTTCATTGGGATTTTTTTTAGCATGCTTAGATGATGTTAGTTTTAACGCATTTCTTAATATGATGATTACCATGTGGTAGGTGATGTTATCTACTATGTAGGATTATCTTATGCTTTACTACTAGCATATTAGATTTTCTTATGCTTATGTTGTAGCATGTTTAGTAGTGACATCCCCATCATGATAGTACTGATGATCTGATTGGTGGCTTGGGATGTTATGCACAAGGGATGAATAGGGCCCATGATGGTCTTAAGATGCCATTGACGATTGGGAGGAATTGCGTACTTAGTTGGTTATTTTGCTCATTGCAATGTTAATTATGTTTAAATGCAATGTTGCTTTCAGTATGCTATGATGTTTCCTTACTATACTTTTCCTTCACTGTTGATTAGATGGTTAGACTTTGCTTCCTATATTCTAGTTTTTAGTTATGATTCAAGTGTTCTCGCCTTGAAATGTGGATCTAGTACTCCCCAGTGTGGAGGAACTTTATTTTGTAGTTTCCTTAGCTTTTTGTTGCATTTTTTTTCTTGCATGTTGATTTGGGATCTTGCATGAGATTACACCTTCTCGTGTGAGGATGCAAGTCTTCGCATGAAAATGTACTTCTTTGCATGAAAACCAATGTCAAATTATGCTATTGGTTGTGCACTTCCTTGTGTGGAAATGCACTTCCTCATGCAAAAATGTACTTCTTTGCAAGGTCTATGGTACTTCTTCATGTGAGAATCTAGTATTCTTTGGCTTCATGTAAAAAATAGGGGCTATCTAGGCTTGTCAAAGTAAAGTTCAGAAATTGGTTTTGGGTACCCCTTTTGGTTTTACACCTTCCTAGTTCAAAATAGATTTCGTAAGGGGTTTAAAATATATTTTAATATATGAAAAAATTCATTTGAGATAGGTTCTAGACCTCTACAAGGTAAGATAAAGATTCTAAGAAATTTCAAGGCTTTAGAAATTTAGACTTAGCCAAATTTCAGGACTTCAGGATTTTAAACTTAACCAATTTTTAGGAGTCAATATTTGTCTATTAGCTTGGTTGATCTCTTATGATTTCTCATTTATGTTTTGGTTAGTAGTGACATTTGGAGATCCATTGGTGTTTGGTTGATTGTTAGTCTTCTGTTGTGATCTTTATGATCTACGTATGTTGTTATCATGTGCATTTACACGTGATTTTTAAAAAAAAAATATTGCTTGCATTTCATCCTTTTTCCAAGGATCTCTAGGCGGGGTATTAGAACATTTACAATTAGAGACTTGTCCAAGATAACAAAGCCTACTAATGTTGTTTGCAAAGAATGTATTTTGGTTAAATAGAAGAAAGTATCATTTCCTAACAAGAAAATCACTACTGTAGAGAAGTTGGAGATCATTCACATAGATCTAAGTGGTCCCTCTAGAACAAGAGGATTCTATGGTGAAATTTATTTAATGATTTTCATTGATGATTTCACTAGAATGATGTGTGTATAATTTCTTAAAGAGAAGTTTGAAGCTTTTGAGAAGTTTAAGATATTTAATAATGGAGTTGAGAATGAATCTGGTGTTAAAATAAAGAGTTTGAGATTAGATAGAGGAGGAGAGCTCACCTCTAGAGAGTCTAAGATGTATTTTGTGAAGATAATGGAATCAAAAGACAACTATCCTCACCCAAAACACTTGAGCAAAATGTGATTTCTGAAAGAAGAAATAAATCAGTAGTAGAGTTAGCAAGAGTGATGTTGTTTGAGAATGATGTTTCTAAGACATTTTGGAGAGAAGTAGTCAATACAATAGTATACACTCTAAACAGAGTACAAATCGCAAAAGGTATGAGCAAGACACCTTATGAACTATGGTTTGGTCATTCACCATCAGTTAAATATTTCAGAATATTTAGGAACAAATGTTACACTAAGAGAGATGATGACATTGGTAAGTTTGATCCAAGAAGAGATGAAGGTATGTTTCTTGGTTATTTGTTGAAACTCAAGGCATATAGATGTTTTAACTATAGAACTAAGACAATAGTTGAATGCACAAATGTAAGGATTGATGAAAAGTTTGGAACTAAGGAAAAGATGGTAGATTATAACTTTGATAAAGAAGAAGATAATTCTAGAATTGTTAGATAAAATGTAGAAGTTTTCTTTGAGGCTAACAATGATCTACAAAATGATGTGTTACATGTTGATCAAAGAGGAGAGTAGAGATCTAAACCTAGAGATGAGATAAGAGTTGAGATGTCCACTCCTACCCCTAATAGGAATCTAAAAAAGAATCACCCTCTCAAAAAAATAATTGGGAACATAGAAAAAGGTGTGATGATAAGAAATAAAGTTAATGAAGAGATATGTTTGATTTCTCAAGTTGAACCTAAGAGCACAAATGAAGCATGTAAAGATGATTATTGGATTCAAGTAATAGAGGAAGAATTAGATTAGATTGTGAAGAATCAAAAGTGGGAGTTAGTTCCTAGACCTAAAGATAAGAATGTGATAGGAACTAAATGGGTATTAAAAAAAAAAGATGAATGAGAAAGGTGAAGTTGTAAGGAACAAGGCTAGACTTGTATGCAAGGGATATTCACAAGAAGAAGGCATAGACTATGAGGAGACATATGCACCTATAGTCAAAATGGAAGTAGTGAGAATCTTTTTGGCTTATGTAGTGAATAAGAAGTTCAAGGTATATTAGATGGGTGTTAAATCAACTTTCTTGAATGGAGAACTTGAAGAAGAGGTATATGTTGAGAAGCCTTAAGGATTCCCTCTAATAAAAGACAAAGACATGGTATGCAAACTAAAGAAAGATTTATATGGTCTGAACCTATATGCAAGGTTGGATAGCTATTTGGCAAAGCTTGGATTTGCTAAAGGTACGACAGATAGTAACTTTTATTTGGAAGAAATTGAGAATGGTTTTCTAGTAATATTAATATTTGTTGATGACATAATATTTAGAGGTAATAATGAAGCAAGTGATAAGTTCTCTAAAGAAATGAAGAATGAGTTTGAAATGAGCATGATAGGAAAAATGGAGTTTTTCCTAGGATTATAGATTGTAAAAAATAGTGATGGTATTTTCATTTCATAAGCAAAGTACCTAAAGGATTTGTTGAAGAGGTTTGAATTAGAAAGTTGTAAACCTATTGGTACACCTAAGATAACTGGTCACAAGTTAACCAACAAAGATGAGACACCTATAATAGAATAGAATAAGTATAGATCCATGATTGGAGGTTTGCAATATCCAAGTCACATTGGACCAGATATAGAAAATGTAGTTGGGATTGTAGCTAGATTTCAAGCTAATCCTAAGAAGTATCACTATACAACAGTAAAGAGGATATTCAAATATTTGAAAGGAATGTCTGACTATGGAATTTGGTATGATAGATTGAGTGATTTTACTCTATGTGTATATACTAATACATATTAAGAAATTAGTATGGATGACATAAAGAGCACCAGTGGTGGAGCATTTTTTCTTGGAGGAAGATTGGTTTCTTGGAAAAGCAAGAAACAAGATTGTATTTTGTAGAGTACAACTAAGGTAGAGTTTGTTGTAGTAGAAAATAATTGTAATCAAGTTATGTGGATGAAGCAAACATTCAAGGATATCAGAACTAAGTTTGTAGAACCTATTATCATTTATTGTGATAATATAAGTACAATGAGTATGTATAAGAATCCTATATTGCATTATAAGACTAAGAATATATATATTAAGTGTCATGTGCTCAGAGAGAAAGCAATAGTAAAGGAGATTAGACTAGAGTATGTAAGTACTAAAGATCATATTGTAGATATCTTTATGAAGCCTTTACCTAAAGATACATTTGAGTACTTGAGATGCATGCTTAGGGTTATACCCTTGCCTACTTTTGAGTAGATTATGGAGTAAGTGCATTAGTCTAGTTGAACAAAGCACTATTGTTATACTAGAATGAATGTTGATGCTTCCCATATGGGGGAGTATCTAACATGAGCTAATTCATTGAGGACTCTTCATTTTTGGTTTTGCATAGTGTCTTTGGACACTCGATCTAGTTGAAGACTTGGAGTAGTTTACTAACAATTGGTATACTATCATATTGAGGCCTTTGACATCGATGTCAATGGGGGAGAATATGCATGAAAAAGATCTTCGAAGTAATGGGAAAGAAGAACTCCTAAGTATAAATGGAAAATTTATACCTAAATGGGGGAGAGATATCTCTATAGGGAGATTTAGAAAGATTCATGTAAGGAAGAAAAAAATATATCTAGGAGGTATGCACCTGATGTGTTGAGAGTTGTTTAGCATGTGAAAAATTGATGCTAGTCTTAGAAGTGTCCCAGAGAATTTTAGACTTGATTAATGAAGAGGATTTGAGAAGATGAGAACAATAATAACAACAGTACTAGAGTATTTTTTTTCTATTCTTGGAACTTAGATGTTTTTCATCTATCTTTCCAACAATGCCAAAGCCTAGGGATATTGTTAGCATGAATTCTAATAATACTACTTTGGTGGAGTATCCTAAGCATTGGAAAGTAGTCACATGTTGCATTCATGACTATGTTTGTCATTGATGTCAATATAGCAGTAAGTCTATGAAGACTAGTAGAGTAGCAAACATAGATATTAGTTGTATGGAAAATGTTTTGATTGTTTGGAGATGTGCAGCCATGGACATATTCAACATTGTGTCCTAATGACATGTCCAATGTGCAACATGTAAGTCAAAGATGTATGAAAGTTGCACTTTATTTACAGAGAGTAGTACAGAAACAAAGTATTAGTAAAATAAGTCCTAATGGTTTTTTTCTATCTTACATCTAAGATGCAATGAAGAGATGCATAGTCAACTAGTGATAGAGGATAGTCTTTTGGTGACATTAGCAAGTGCACAAGCCATAGCATCACATGTATGAAGTTTTGTATAGATTATGAGCCGATAGTGCTATCGTAATTGTAATTAATTAATTATCTTATTAAAATTAATTGGGAAATCTTCAAGGATGAATCAAAGAATTATTTTGAAGATATGGCATAAAGAAAATATTTCTTCCTTGTTTGAAAAGTATCCATTGTTGTATGAAGTGCAAAGTGTGAAAAGGAGCAGAGTGTTTGGTGAATGCGAGTAGGTGATCCAAGGGATTATTGGATGCGATATTTGTGGTTTGGTTACAAGATCAGAAGGAGAAAAGGTTCAGTTCATAGGAAAAAGGAAGGAAGTACTATTCAATTCTATTATTCTACAAGGAATAATACAAAGATCATTTGGATAGTGGGTTCATTGGTGTTATCTTTGAAGCTATTTGGGTAGTGTGTCCAAATATCTTCCACAACTCCTAATAGGGTTGGAATCTCCTAATAGGGATTCAAAGTCTCCTAATAGGGACTCATATGTATTGAATGTATTTATAGACTCCTAACAAGGTCCATCCTCTAACAAGGAACATTTATATTAGGACATCATCTTGTGGGTACCATCCCCACTAGGGTTTTCCCTCTGAACAAGGGTTTTCCTAGTTAACATATATGGTGTTATTGTGCATGAGTATCTTGTTGTGGTTTTTGATTATATTGCTCATATGGTTAAGTTTGTTTTAGGTTGATAATTGTGATAATATTTTGATAATTGATTCACACCCCCCTCTTAGTTATATTGGTGGAATATGTATTCTAATAGGTCCTTTGTGTGAAAATTTTAAATTACCACATGCTCTTGACTAGTTTTTGCTTTCTAATATTTTTTCAGATAAGAATAGAAACATGAAGAGCAATTTAATATTAACATTTTGTCATCAAAACCACTTTTGTGAGATGATTCTTTATAATATTAATACATTTTTTATATTGACATGATGAGGGAAAGACAACAATGTGCACAAGACGTTTTCTTTGTCGAGGAGATACTTAAAGGGCACAAATGTCAACTAAAGAAAAAAGAAGAACCTACACCATTGTAGTAGAGGAACAAGTCAGAAGTAGTTATAGGTTGAGAAATAGGACCATAAATCCTAAAAAAGGAAAATCACCAAGAAAAAATACTAAAAGGCCATATATTAATTTGTAAAATAAAGGATAGTGAGAAGATGATACCAAATTTAAAGAAAAAATAAAGAAAACTTATCCTCTTAACAAGAAAATAGTGGGTAAGAAGGTGGGAAATCATTCATTTAAATGCTCTCTCAAATAAAAATTTGAGTTCCTTTCTTTGAAATTGTCAAGATCTTAGAGTATGGAAAGGAAGTATTAGATCTTCTATCTAAAGAAAACAAGGAAGATAATTGAAAATAAAAAAAGGCCAATGATGCACTAGTTATTTATCTAGGTACTAACATAAATGAGAATTCACCACATGTAGACCCCTTTTATTTGACTTTGTTAATAAATAATAAATCGTTAAGAAATTGTATAATAGAATTGGGTGCTACAATAAATATTATTCCTGGTAATGTCATGAAAGAATTAGGTTTAAATGTAGAAACACCTTATGTGAAGTTCTATGCAATGGAAAAATAGTCAATGCCAATGGCAAGAATCATGAAAGGCATTGAATTTAGGTTTCCCTCATGTCCTGTATAACATACAAGATGGATGTCACTATGGTGGAATACCAACTAATTATGGTATTTTAGTTTTATGACAATGGTTTACCTTGGTTAGAGGACACACCTGTTAGACATATCCTATGAAACTATTCCTATAAATGGAAGATATGATATAATTGATAGGGAACAAAGATTCACATATTTGATGGAAATTTTTAGTCCTAATTATTTAGTTAACTTCTATCAAACTAATATAGAAAATTTCAAGGTAAACTTGAGTAAACCAGTTCAATACATTGATGAATTCAATGAAGTTTGTTTACAAGAAGAAAGAAATGGATTATGGAAGATGCATTTTGATATATCTTGTAGTAGGGAACATAATGGAGTAGGAGTAATTCTTATATCTCCTTCTAAAAAAATCTTTAGATACTCTTTTTTGTTGAATTTTGAATGCACTAACAAAATTATTGAATATGAAGCATTAGTATTGGGATTGAATATGGCTAAAGTGTAGAAGATTAAAATCCTATCAGTCTTGGGAGATTCTGAACCAATAGTGTCTCAAATTAGAAGTTAGTTTACCACTAAGAATTCAAGATTGAAATAATACAAAAACTATGTCTAGGATTTAATAGAACTTTTGATGCATTTTAAATAAAATGGATTGATAGGAGTGATAGTTTTTTAGCAGATATGATGACCAACCTATACATTAAACAAATTGATATCCCACTAAAAGAGATTGTGCAAGATGAAATGAAAAATAGGTCATTTATGCTAGACAACATACATAATTAGCAAGGTTTTCATGATGATAAGGACTTGCTTTATTTTATGACATGTGAAGGGAATTATTAGGATCAAAGAATTGATTGGAATAGTTTTTTGGAGAATTAGGAAGATAAAGAAACCCAGTTCTAGGAAGAAATGGTTCATCTTAGACCTAATAAAATACCTAAAGGATTAGTGGCACTGGAAAGAATTTTTGATGAATATGAGAATCACAAAACTTATGAAACTAGATCTATACCCAAAGAAATTAAGAAAGTTAATCTTGGAAATCAAAATTCCCCAAAGGAGATTTTTATTGGTAAGATATTGAATCCTAAAATCTTATCAAACCTCATCTCTTTGTCAAGAAAGTACAAACATGTAGTTGCATGGTCTTATGATGAATTGAAAGCTTATAGAGATGATTTGTTCCAACATGAAATACCTTTCAATCCAAATGCTAAGCCTTTCAAACAAAAGAAGTGGCTTATAAATCTAATGTTGGCACTAAATATTAAAGGAAGAGTTGATAAAGATGAGAGATGTGGGGATCATTAAACCTATTAGATACTATACATGGATTTCCAATCTTGTTCTTGTAAAAAAAAAGAATGGGGAAAATAGACTGTGTATTGGTTTCATAAATCTAAACATCTCATCCCTAAATGATAATTATGATAATCCCAACATGGAGGTATTATTATCAAAGGTAATATGGAACAAACTTAATTCTACAATGGATGGCTTCTCAATTTATAACTAGGTCAATGTAAGGGAATCAAAAAAAAAAAAGACTACTTTTACTACTCCATGGGGAACATATGCATATACACTAATGCCTTTTGGTTTAACCAATGTAGGAGCCACCTTTCAAAGAGCTATGGATGTTTCTTTTGAAGGTCTAATTGATCCCATTCTTGTGGCAAGTTAGGATTCTCTTACTTCTAATTCAAAGAGAGAAAATGATCAGTGTAATCATTTAGAAAATATTTTCAAAAGAGACCTTGAGTATGGAGTGTCTTTAAAACCAATGAAGTGTCAATTTGGAGTTATAGAAATAAAAATACTTAGACATATTGTATCTAGGATTGAGTCAGAATAGATCCTAAAAGAATAGTAGCAATCAACAATATAAAAGTCCCTAAAATTGTTAAGGATATTTAGTCATTTTTTGGGAAAATTAACTTTGTAAGAAGGTTTGTTTCAAATTTAACAAAGATAGATTTCCAAAATGTTAAAGAAAGGAGCTAAGGTGATGTGGGATGATGAAACATTGCAAGCTTTCTCTAATATAAAAAAGGAAATTAAGGAAACATTAGTGCTAAAGGATCCTAATTTTAAGAAACCCTTTCAAATATTTTCTTTTTCTTGATATCATACAATAGCTATTGTCATGTTGGAAAAGAATGAGGACGGATATGAGAAACCTATGGCCTTCTTTAGTAAAATTTATCAAAGTTTTGAATTAAATTATGACATAAATGAAAAGAAATATTTTGCATTAGTAAAGGTTGTGAGATCCTTTTGGGCCTATCTAGTTTGTGCCAAAGTGATTACATATGTGTCGAATACTACTATTAAAGAAATATTTAGACAGACAAAAACTACTAGGAAGAGATGCAGATGGATCAATCAAATTCTCATAAATGTCCAGATTACAAAGTTAGTAAGAGGTCAACGCCTACAAAAGATTATGGGTGATGCTAACTTTGAAGCTGTACAAGTGAATCAAGTAGACCATGATAATATAGTTTTTAGTATTTAGCATTATCACTAGTATAAATAAGTTGTTTACTATTTAAGACACACAAAATGTCATGATGATTTGGATGAGAATTAGAGGAGGACTATAAAGATGCAAGTATCAAAATATTTTTTAATACATGGAGATCTTAATTATAGGAATAAGGATGGTGTACTAATATTCTATTTGGATACATATCAAGCAGAAGCTACCTTGAAAGAGTTCCATGAAGGTATTTGTGTAGGTCACTTTTTTGCCTAGACTAAGACCCATAAGATATTGTGAGAAGGATATTACTAGCCATATATATTTAGGGATTGCTATGCCTATGCTAGAAAATGTGAAGCATGTCAGAGGTTCTCTAGAAATTTGAAGTATAATGGATCCCTTTCTTTAAGAACCTTGCAAGCTCAAGAACTTTTCAAATGTGGGGGATTGACTTCATAGGATAAATCCTTAATAAGTCAAGTGGATGTCATAGTTTTATTCTTGTGGCTATTGATTATTTTACTAAATGAGTAGAATATATAACTATAAAGTAGTCTACTATCAATTTTGTGATCAAATTTTTGATGGAAAATAGTATAACTAGGTTTGGAGTCCCTCACAAGATTATTATGGATAATGGTATGTTCTTTAGATCAAATGTATTCTCTAATTTTTTCCCAAATATGGTATAATTACTTCATATTCCTCTCTCTATATCGCCCTCAAGAAAATGGTTAGGAAGAATCAAGTAATATGAATCTACTAAAAATTATCAAGAGAATGATTGAAAATAAAAAAAAGGTCTAGGATAGTAAATAAAATTTGGTAGTGTGAGCTAATAGAATTAGAGTGAAGAAGTCCACATGTTATTCCCATTTCAATCTTATTTATGGTAAGGAGACCAAAATTTGTTTGAACAATTTATTGCGAGTATATAGGTTTATGATAGAAGAACAAATTGAAGACATTGACTTTATGGAAGGAAGGATTAATGCATTGGTTGAATTGGATGAGATCAGAGGGTCAAAATTAGAACATAATATCAAAAAATAGAAACAAATCAAATGCCTTCATGATAAAAGATCAACAAAGAGATCATTTAAAGTTGTAGATTGGGTGCTTAAGTGGTATTAAAGATCACAACAAAGGAAAACATGGAAAATTTGATGTCTTATGGCTTGGTCGATTTTTTATTTATAACATGGCAAGAGAAAACTCTTACTTATTACAAGAAATAGATGGAAGCCTCTAGGAATTCCTTGTACACACATAGTTCCTTAAACTATTCTTCTCTTAGTTCAAATGAGCCCCTCCATTTTTGTGTTACTAGTTTTCCATTCTTCTTTTTATTACTTTTTTCCTAGACATAGTTAGATTCTCAATATATTCCAAGGAAATATGCATCCCTACAAAGAGCCACTAGTGGAACTATGAAATGTATGCCAAATTTGACATTAAGAGTTGATTATTGCTACTTCAGAGAGACAAGTGTAGGAGGTCTGAAAAACAAAAAAAATATGATTTGTAAGCATGTTATGAAGGGTGGTGTGAAATGATAAACTTTTTCCAAATTGCAAGGTACAAACAAGACAAAGCCCAAAAATGAGATTTTTTCTATTTTGCGAGGAGTTTCATATGGGCAGTAAAAATTCATGACTTCACATGAGGAGCATAATGATTCTTGCAAAATGGAGAGTTTTTGGAACTTTGTATGACGTGTTGTTAGGAACCTACAAATTGGAAATTTTTTAGTTTTGGTGGTGCATATTAAAGTTGATGTGTGAAATAGAAATTTTATCAGTAAATCATAGGATGAGTATAGAACATGCCTCAAAATGAAAAAAATGGTTTTATTTTCATCAATGGATGTCGTAGTTTTGGATGGGGTAACTAAATAAGTATACAAAAAGGAGAAATGAATGTTGTTGGGATATCTTGGAAAGTACAAAGTAAATTTTACAAGTTTTAATTGGAAAAGACATAAATATTGTACATATGCAAGCCAAACATGTGTAGAATGTGGTTGAATTTTTTTTGAATTAATGGGTCATTAAATGATACTATTTTATTAAGGCCTCATTGAAATTCAATTTTGTTAGAAAAGTTTCAAAATACATGTTGTGGTCTCACAACATATGACACATTTCTCTTATAAATGGGGACCCCCTAGAAATTTTTTGTCTATCATACTCCTAGTTTAGAGTTTAGGGCACTTTTGGACTCTACCAGTAGTCTAAGTCAATCCCCAGTCTGTAACTAGGAATGTTTGGAGAGCCAAAATGTTTAGGAGAATGAAGATTTTCAAGTTTTTATTTGCTTGAGTGTGCACTAGCACACATGCACATGTATGTAGAGTGTGCAAGTACACACTCCATCTCCTTCTAGAGATGTGTACATGCACACATCTAGAGGGTGTGCACCTTTAGGTGTGCATGCACAAAGATGCACAAAGGACACCCAGGGTCTATATAAGACCCCAAACCCCCTTCTCCCCTTCATTCACTCTCTGCTCCTAGTCCTAACCGCACCCCTCCACCATCAAACATGCACTCCTCCACTCCCTTGACCTGTAATCAACATACACACTAAGGTTAGCACCAAGAAGGTATGCACGTGCACACCTTCCCATAACTTTTTCCACCTAAAACATAAAAGACAACCTAAAAAATACAACTTAACCCAAACACTATGAAGGTGCACACATGTGCACCTCCACAAGGTATGCATGTGCCCACCATCTAAACACCATGCTTAATTACAAAAATAAACCCAAAATGCTAAACCTATATTAAAGGGGCACACATGTGCAGCTCCTCAAGGTGTGCATGTGTGAACCTTTATGCTTTCAAAGTCTAAGTTTAAAAAAATAGCAAAACTTATCTCCCACAAAATTTGCACATACACTGTGCATGTGATCAATTGCACACATGTGCATGTGAACACCTTACTTAGGTGAGCATGTGTGCAAGTGCACAAATGCATACAACAGGCCAAATAAGGGTGTAATTAGTGCATCAACACACATTGCAAGGTGTGCTAGGTGTGCTAAAGTTCATTTTAAGGCATTTGGGAGGGATGGAATAATTTTGATTATATTTTTGTTGATTCTAACCAGTGTTAGAGTAAATTAGGGTTTATTTTAGGTTAAATTTTAGCTTTTCAAACTAATGGTGCCTTTCTTATGTAGATAAAATGATGTCCAAAACTCATTGTATTCAAGTACCAAGGTGTACTGAGGAAATCCCAGTTTCAAGATGGGCATGCTAAGATCAGAGACATAGAACTTGGGCATATTGACTAGAATGACTTCCTCACTATCTATAAAAAAATTGAAGGAATGACCTAGAATAATGTCAACACTTATCTAATTAGGCCTAGTGAATGAAACATAACATCTAACATCTATCCAATATTCAAAACTCATAATGATTCTTGTAGAAAATTATCTGATTGAAGAGAATTTCATCAAGAGTGTCACAAGAGAGATAGTCCTTGACCTTTGACCTAGGAACATTAAGAAGTTATTCCATTTTCCCATTGCTGACCAATATTTGAAGATAACTTATGACAGAGTAGAAAGATGGTATCGAGAGAATGAAAAAGAGGCTAAAGAAAAAATTCAATCCTCCATCCTGATACACATCACACTAGTAGGTTGTAGAGTTGGCAAAGTGGACATGACTAGGGGTTATATGAAGGATGATATTCAATAGCTAATTGTAATTTTGAGCATAGTAATGGGACTTCCTTTAGTAGGAAATTTACACAACTGGATGGTCCATTTTATTCATACCATTAGGATAAAAAAAATGCTAATTAATTGGGCTACTATCCTTAGTGATAATATGCATGAGAAACTTATACTGGTAAAAGATGATCCATAATTCTACATGACATTATATATGGTGTACTTACTAGTGGCAAGAACCACAAACTACCCTAGGCTTTATAAGAAAGGAAGCATGCATGATGCTAATCCTTGGCCCTATATGGTGTATCCACAATTAGTGAAAAAGAGACTTGCAAAGTAGAGTGTGTAATATAGGATAGAGAATGACGGCTTCATGTTTGCAATCATGAGATTTATAGTAGATGATTATGCAAAAAGGATGTTAGTAGAAGTAGTGGCTAGGATTACAAAAATTGGCACTTACTACATTAATTTAAGACATTCACCTATCTTAGGGTAGCTGGTACTATTTAAAACCCAAAAAATCTCATGAGATATCCATCAAATAGGCTAATCTTGCTGGAGATTGCATGCCAACTAATGTCTAGATATGACAGAGTGAGAAAGTAACATAAGAAGACATGGGTATAGCCTATCATGATCAGTACTTTTGAAGTCAACCAAAAGTAAGATGTCATGACTTTTGATTTTGAGTAGGATCAATATCCCTTAGAAGAGTACAAATCCCCTCGCTCCTACTTTGAGAACATAGGGATAGTACAACATCTAGCAAGGAAGTAGTTTTTACATGAGGATGCATTAGAAGGCCATAGGATGAATGTAGTAGATGACTATGATATTTAGATAAGGTATTATTACAAGATTACTCTATATCTAGAAGAGAAGGTGCTAAAAATAAAGATCCCACTAAAGCTTTTGGAAAAGGATGTAGAAGATATCTTAGATCCTTTGCATAATAAGGACAAGATATATGATTGACCAATAATGAATGCAGAGATTGGAAGAGATGAAAATGCTGACATCAGTCATCAAACTAGATATAAAGTCTAATTGATAAAGGAATGAATCAAGAAACCTTTTAGGATGGATACAGTTCCACATGATATTCCTCTACAAGCCATGATGTGACCAATTAAACAAAAAGGTGTATTAGTCATAATGCCAACCTTCCCTACTTAATCCCTAGTGAGGCTAGAAAGAATGCATCAACATGAGAGGGAGGTTGAGTACTTCAGGGTTGATAAGGGCACACACAAGAGGAAAAGAGCACCTATAAACTAGTCGAGCCTCAAGCTAAGCCTAAAGTGCAAGTATTGCTCAAGAGCCCATCCCAAAGATAGAAGCACATTTGCAACCAAAAGTGACAGAGGAAGAGAAACAACAAGAGTAGGAAGAAGAATAGAGGTTGCCACTTATGGCTACAAAAGAGGAAGAAGCCTCCCACTTAGCTTCCAAAAGGACAAGGTTTGAATCTCTAGTGGTAGGAATGAGGAGAACATTAAAAATGAAAAATATTGTCCCCTCAAGTTCCTAAAACAATCCCTAAAATAGAGGTGGAAGAAGAAAAAGGGGAAGAAATTAAATATGTCCTCTTGAGATAAAGGACCTTCTTAGGAAGGGAAATAGAGGTGGAGAAAAGAAGAAGTTCAATAGTGACACCTCCATCTACTCCTAAAGAACCTATTCATATGTCTACATCAAAAGATGAGAAACAATAGTGGATAATAGATATGGAGGCTCAAGAAATTGATGTCTTTGACCTCTCTAATATTGAGTTCATGCCAATGGTTACTGAGATGGTGGGAGAAAATATAAGAGATACTCCCATGAGTAAACCCTTAGGAGAGGACTGGAATTAAATGGGTGTCCCACTACCACAAGCTTAGGACTTAGAATTTTTGGATAAAGGCTTAGTAACTCCACTTCCTTAGGCCACAAAAATGAAAGAACAAGTGACAAAGGAAAGGGAGCCCCAACAATTTCATGTTGATGAAGTATGAAAGGAAGGGAAAATACTTGAAGAGCCTCAACACACTCCTCATGATATGGAGGATAGGACCTAAGCCTAACCAAATATAGAGACTCAAAATGTAGATTTGTCTCAATGAGAAAAGACTCTAGAGAGGACTAATAAGGGGAAGGGGTTTGTAGTGGAAACAACTTCTTTAGCAAAATACATGTCTCCCATGGGTACCACACTAGCATGGTTTAGGAGAGAAGTCATGTTCCTCTAGAAAAGTTTACTAGAATTGAAATTTGAGAAGGGAATGAAGGAATTAATGAAAGCACTCAAGAAGCCAAAGCCACCTACAAGTGATGCATGAACACTAGCCTTCATAATGAAGAACCAATATCAAGACTTACTTGCACATTTAGCCATTCCTCCTCCACATGTTGACACTAAGGAATTGACTTCTAAGGATTACCAAATCAAGGAGATCATGTTGGGAAGGCTCATGATAGACACGACAAAATTAATGATCACTATGGGCATGAAGGAGGTTTTTAGGCACATGGATCAAGATGAGTTCAAATTGATAGCACTCAAAAAGAAAAATGAGATGTTAAGAAGCTATCTTCATGAAGTTGTTAGCCTTATAGACCCAGATAATCTAGAGATTACTCTTGCTATGACATTAGAGAGGAAACACACAAGAAATACATAGTTGGACACATTTTTGGAGGCATGTCAGCAATGGTGTGAAAATTTTGAAGAGAAAGGTGTACAAATAACACAAGGGAACTTTAACCTATTGCACCATATTTAGTCAAGTGTAGATAGTCTATTATCTATAGTAAACTAGGTAATTGGGTTAATGGATGAGGTACATACTTGGGAAAAATACCTCTAGGCCTTGATATCAATAAAAGGTCAATTGTATCGTATGCAATTGTACAGGTGCACTTTTCTTAGAGGTGTGCTAATTCTAAGGTAATGCCTACCATGTATAAAGATAAGGCTAAAGGGCCTCTATTTTTGCTCAATCTTAGAATGTTTTAAAAAAACCTACATAATTATTTATAGATTCAAGAGCTTCTTGTAATATCATGCCACTTTTAATAGCTCAAAGGTTGGGAGTCACTCCTCAACCCTCAAATCAGATAGTGATACAACTTGACAAGACAGAAGTTAAAGTTATCAGGGTATTGAAAGATGTTAGAATATAGTTAACTATAGACCCTCAAATTCAAGACATTATAGACATACATGTGGTGGAAATTCTAGAAACATATGGATTATTGCTAAGCAAAGAATGGAAAAAATGCTTAAGAGGATGGTTGTCAACTAATTTTATTCAATTGTTGGTACCTTGGAAAGGACAAAATAATTAGATCAAGATTGATGCTAAGCCAAAGCTGAAGACAATGATCATAGAGTACAATGCACCAAATGAGGTAGCATTTTTTCAAGCTAATTTAGGTTCTTACAAAGTGATGCCTCTTGACATAACTTCAGCCAAGAGACCAAACAATTTGAATAAATACTTTATGATCCCTACCCCAAAAGAGGATCTTTTGACTTAGTTCATAGACAATATGGTTGCAAACTTACAATGCTTAGGTGAAAAAGAAAACCCAAATATTTTTCTTCTTTCATGATTTTGTAGGTTGCACAAATTCAATCATTCAAAATTTGAATGCTCACATTTTTAGGAAGTAGTTACTAGGGTACTTTCTCAGATAATGTGATCGAAAAATGGTCAAAATCCAAATGAGTTACAATAGGAAAGTTCAAGTTCCACGTGCATATATGAATTTGTGGGGATTGATGAAGAAGAAAAAGAAGATGAAAATGTGTCATATAGTGACACTTCTTTATATGGTTGATATTTATCTAATCCTCTTTCAAGGATGATAAAATTCCTAAGGAGAAGACATTTTGTGAAATTCCAAGTTGGACCTCAATAGTTGTTCACCCTAAACCCTAAATTGATAAAATCCCTGAATTAATTGGGGATATTCAAAATCAACAAGAGAAATAGACCTCCCTTATATAATAGATAAACTATTGCAACTCACCAAGTACATCATGTGAAAGATTGCAATGGATCCCAAAGAAATAATCTTGTAAAACTCAAGTGAAGAAAAACTTGTGTACCAACAAACACAAGTCTAGAAAGCCCAAAGAACAACCAATATAGATACTCAAGTTTGATGGCTCTAAATGTAAATTAGGAGCTAGTGTGGGTGTTGAATTAATCAATAACAACGGTAGTTTTTTTATATGTAGTATATCACTTACAATTTAGATGTACTAAAAATATTATAGAGTATAAAGCCTTAATTCATGGACTTTTCTTCGCATTAGAGAAAGACATCAAAGCTCTCATAATTGAAGGAGACTCTTAGTTGGTTATTAGATAGGTAAAATCAATCTACTCTTGTAATGATAGAAGATTAATTTAGTACTAGAAAAGAGTTTGGGACTTATTGGAAGATTTTGAGGTCTTGAACATAAGGTCCATTCTAAGGAAGAAGAACATGGTATCTGATGCCCTTGTCATTTCAGCAAGTGTGTTGCAACTCATTGAATTAAAAAAAACTAAAGATTTTTTTAGTTCAATTGGTTGTTGTCCTGTCTATTCCAAAAAAAATTACAAAATTCCAAGTCTTCCAAGATGACCAACATATTCTTGAGTTTATTATGTGTAATGACATTTTCAAAGGACAAGAGATTGATGATACTCCTGATGGAAAACTTGAAGATGATGAGCTAGAGGATAAAGATGGGATTATAAATTTGAAGACTAATACTATTCATAAGGGGATGGTATAGATGGAATGTATTTTTAATCATGATAAATCAACATGTAGTAAAAGAAATGTTGGAGAAAAGGGGATTGAATAATGTGATTCATATAATTTGGGTATATAAGAAGATACTAAGTTAGTAAGAATCAGTAATGCATGTAACCCTCAAGAATGAGAAAGTATGCTTCAATTACTTATAGAATACAAATATGTCATAGCTTGGAGTTATGAAGAGCTCAAGATGTATGATCCTAAAATCATCACTCATGACATTCTGTTGAAGCCTGATGCCAAACCCTTTCATCATAGATAGAGAGTAGTAGTGAATCCCATAATTGAGCCTTTGATAATTAAAGAAGTCTATAAGTTCCTTGATACTAAAATTATCTTCCCAATCCAAAATTCTATATGGGTTGCTCACTTGGTTGCAGTAAGGAGAAAGATTGGATAAATTCACCTTTGTGTGGATTTTTGCAATTTGAGCTTGGATTCATAGAAGGATAACTCCTCTTTTCCCTCTCTTGATGAAGTATTGCAAATTGTGAACGGGTCTAAAATGATGTCTCTTCTAGATGGGTATTTTGGATACAACAAAATAATGGTAGATGAAGAAGATAGATTGAAGACTACATTTACAATAAAATGGGGAACCTTTGCATACTAAAGGATGCCTTTTGGATTGATCAACACGAGCCACATTCCAAAGAGTGATGGATGTAGATTTCAAAGGGTTATTAAAAAAATGTATAGTTATCTATATGGATGACTTAACCATCTTTTCAAAAGATTGGAGTACTCATGTTGTAGATTTGAGACAAGTATTCAATCAATGTTGAAGGTATGGCATATCACTTAGTCCTAAGAAGAGTTCATTTAGGGTTACAAAATGAAAGCTTCTTGGTCATATTATGTTTGAAGTTGGGATATCCATTGACCCTAAAAGGATAGAAGTGATTCTTAATCTGTTACCTCATCATAGTTGTAAAGAGCTGAAATCTTTCTTGAGAAAAATAAATTTTGTAGGTAAGTTCATTAGTGGATTTGTTGAGATAGTACATCCTGATAATGACTTGCTCAAGAAAGTAGAAAAGACTAACTAGGTTCCTAAAATAAAGAAATCTTTTGAAGACATCAAAGTGGCCATCTCTACAACCCTAGTTCTTATAAGTCTAGATTATGAATTACTATTCAAAATCTATTCATTTGCTTCAAAATATTCATGCATCAAGATTCTCCCTTAAAAGAAAGAAAAAGAGGGTGAGAGACCTATCACATTCATGAGTTCTCCACTGAAGAATGTTGAATTGAATTACTCCAATCTTGACAAACAATATTGTGCTTTAATAAAGGCAATCAAGAAATCTCCCCATTACATACTTAGGAGTAAGGTATATGCTATTGTGCCTAACCCTGTAATAAAAAAACTACTGATCTAGAGAGAATTAGGTGAAAGATGAGGAAAATGGACGGCTATATTACAAGAGTTTGATCTAGAGATTCAACCAATGAAGCTAGTGAGAGGACAAGGACTAACTAAGATGATCACTAATAATGAGATCGATGCTAATAATTGAATAAAATTTAATTATGAAATAAACACTGAGAATCAAAAAAATATTATAGTATCTCAAGTGGATAATAATCGAGGAATAATTATAGATGTGTAGTGTCAAGATATTGTCTATTATCTTTTGCAAAATCAATACCCCTACTGCATGAATAGTTTCGAACATTGATGAAATGTGAATCCTATATGCTCCAAGATAGAAAAATTTACAAAAGAAACTACAAGGGAATTTATTTGAAGTGTTTGGGACATGACAAAGTGAAATAATTTTGGGAATAGTTTCATGATAGGTATGGCATGAGCCATGGATCAGCGAAAGCTATAGCTCACATGATTTTGAGATTAGGTTACTTTTGGCATACCATCTTTAAGGATACATTTTAACATGTATGTTCTTGCCACATTTGTTAGACAAGTGCTAATAAAGAAAGACATCCAACCATGCCAATACAACTATTGTTTGAGGTACGGCCTTTTGCCAAGTGGGAGTTGGACTTCATAGGA